>JASUDE010000074.1:60070-148577 GCA_034509685.1 Colletotrichum cereale | reverse complement strand
TAAATACACTAGATATTTATTACTAAAGATATATTAGACTATAATATATTTTTAATATATTATATATAATTAGTCTATATATAGTGTAATATAATATAAAAAATATAGATATAAGTATATATATTTGTATTTATATTTTACTTATATATAGGAAAATATAAATATAAATATATATATTTTATTTATATATAGGAAAATATAAATACAAATACATATATTTTATTTTTCCCTTAAAATCTAAAAATACAAATATATGTATTTGTATTTTTATATTTTGTATTTTTTAATACTCTAATTAGAGCTAATAGACATTATATCCTCTTTATTTCTATTATTTATATCTTCTTCTTCTTCTTCTTCTTCTTCTTCTTCTTCTTCTTCTTCTTCTTCTTCTTCTTCTTCTTCCTCTATATTAGTATTATAACCTTCTTCTATAGTAAAGTCTAACTAATTATTAGATACTTTACTATAGTTAAAAATATTATTATATAACTTAGGGGTATATATATCCTCTAAGTTATAGTTAATAATATTTTTAGAATTATTTATAATAGAATTCTAGTTCTTTAATAATACTAACTGTTATCTATTATTATACTTAAGACGAGTTCTTCTTTTAGTAATAATATTACCTAATTAGTTAAAGCTAGCTTTTACTACTGTAGAAGTAGGGGGAATAGCTAGATATTTTCTAGCTAATATACTAAGAATAGGGAATTTAACTTCATTTTCTTCCTACTATTCTAAAGGATTAAACTATATAATTATATTAGTATTATTTAACTATAAGTAATTAAGCTTTTAATATTAATAAATAATATTAAATATTACTAAATAATTATAAATTCTAATAAATAATTATAAATATTAATAAATAATTATAAATATTAATAAATAATTATAAATATTAATAAATAATTATAAACATTAATAAATAATAAATATATTAAAAGAATAGAATATATACTTACTTTATCTCTTTATAAACCTAGTTTATAATAGTTATTAATTTCGTCTTTTTATACATTTTTATTTTCTTTTTTACTTTGTATAGGGAATAAGTTACTAATAAACTCCTCTTTAGGCTTAGGCCTAGGTACTTTAATATCTTTACTTCTAGCCCTATTTTTAGAAGGGTCTATAATAAAGTTAGATAAAGTATTAGACCTTTCTTTATCTTTTCCTTTATTTTTTATAGAATTATTACTTAAGTTATCTATACTAATTCTATCTTTAATAGAATTAATATATAACCCTTTTTAGCCTATAGCCTCTAAATCTACTATAATAAACTCTTTTAAACTATTATATAGTTAGTTAATAATATTATTAATAATTATAAAGGTACTATTTATTACTTACATATTATATTCTCTAGCTAAGTTGTATTTAGCTTATTATATTATACTATTAGGTATAAAAGAAGTTAAAGTATTATTTCTTAAACTTTTATAATTAAGTCTAGGGTCTAGTATAAGCCCTAATAAATAAGACTTATATTTATTATAGTTATTATAGTTAATAGGATAAGGGAAATAGTATTCTAGCTTTCCTAAGCCTGCCTCTATACTAGGTAAAAGAGGTAAAGAGTAAGGGTATAAAGCTTTATTAGACTATTAATTAATATTAGTATTTATAGTTAATAATAATAATAATTATAATAATACTTAGTTAAATACTTACTTTATCTACTTTGTTTATTTTAAAAGATATAAACTCCTTTTCGTCTAATAAGCAATAATATATATTTCCTATTAAGCTAAAAATAGTACTAATAGTTATATATGTTTAGCTTTATAAATATATAGTAGGATTATAGAATATCTTTAATATATCTCTTAAGTAGGTAAGTTAAAGCCACTAGCCCTCTATTAAGTAGAGAGCTTTAAAGATATTATTTTTAGTTAATTTATTTAATATATCTAAAGCTAGTTTTAACTCTATAGATATATTAATTATTAAATAAATAAAATTCTACTCAGTTTTATTACCTATAGAATAAATAATATTAGTATTTATTACTATTCTTTATATATTACTTTATTATATACTTTTATTATAATTATAATAATTATAATAGTATAGTTATTATTACTAATAATATAATAAATAGTATATAGAACTTATATACAGGTATTTTAGTTTTAAATGTATTAATAGGAAAATCTCGGCCTTTTTTAGCGTAGTCTATAGCTGTTTTAAACTCTTTATAAAGTATAGTATTATTTCTTAAAAGAATAACTATACGCTTAAGTTTACCCAAGCTACCTATATAAGTTATTAGTATAATACTTAATAATAGTAGTATTTCTTATTATATTGAGTATATATATTATATATAATAAATATATTATATATAGGATATATTATATAATTACTTACTATAGTGTGTTTTTAATAATTTATCTTATTCTTTAGGAGATAACCTTTCTAGATTACTGTTATAGGTATTTATAATAGAAGGTATCTTAAAGTCTACTATATTAGTACCTTTAACTATACTACTAATATACTTATCTATAATAGCTTTAGCTACTAGATTTAATATATGTCTTATATATCTTATATCGTATACAAGGAAATTCTTATTATTATTATTATAAGAATTAATAAATAGATTTAAGAAAGTATTATTATTAGAACCGTTATCTCTAGTAATACTATATAATATTAGCTTAGTTATATTTAATAATGATACTACTATTAATTATTATATATATATTACTTACCTAATAATATTCTCTTTAGGAATATTATATTTCTTAAGAATATTATTCTTAAGAATCTGTTGTATATATAATCTAGTGTAGGAGTTATTTAAATACTTAAATACTATTATTATTAATATTAGTATATATTAATAGCTAATAGCTACTTAATAATACTAAGTAACTAACTATATTATATATTATAATAATATTATAATAATAATACTTATTTTTATTAGTAATACGTACCTAGTTATAAATAAATTAACTTAGAGGAACTATTAATATAAGTTCCTATAACTCTTAGATAGGCTTTATTATCTATAGAGGTCTATTTATCTAGTTATATAGATATATAACTATAGTTATTAAAATGTTATTCCAGATTATATATAATAGCAGCCTCTAAAGAAGAGAACTTCAAGTTAATATAACTAATTAACTTATAAGTTTAAAAAGGTTAATAAGCTATTAAATTCTTTAGATATAATAGTATTATAACTAATATTAAACTTTAATAAATAGTTTATTATATAGTTATAGATTTCATCTTCTTCTATATTATTAGTAATACTAATAATAGTACTTTCTCTATATCTCTTCTTATTAGAAGTATTAGATATAAAAGTATCTATTTTACTTTATTCTAAGCCTTTATTATTAGACTCTATATAGTCTTTAACTATAAAAGTATTTAGTATTATTACTTTATAACTATAACTCTATATATATATATATATATAATAAGGTATTAACTTATACTTTATCTTATTTATTTTTAATTCTTCTTTTTCTAAAGTAGCTATAAAAGGGTAGGTTTTTTTATAGTATGTTATAGCGTTAGAGGTTTGAAATCAGGTAGCCTTAGTAGTAAACTTCTTTCTATAGCCTTTTATATTACAAGCTAATTCTATTTCTTTTTCTATACTTAAATTAATAGGTAGTAAAGTAAGAGAAAATAAATCATTAATAATAGAATACTGTTTAGTGCCTTTAAATATATAGTCTTTTTAGTTTTCTAACCTATAGGCGTATATATATTAATTCTTAGTACTATTAATAGATATTTATAAGTTATTATTAGAAATATTAGCTTAAGATGATGCCTAAGAGTTAGGAGAAGAGGTAGTAAGTTAAAAAGAGTCGCCTAATTCTAAAGTCATTTTTTTAATAATTTTTCTTAATACTTTTATATTTTTAAAGATTTAATAATAGTAGTAGTTTAATAATAAAAAGTAAATAGTAAATACTAAGTTCTAACTATAATAGTAAAAGTAGTAGTAAGTAATTATAGTTTATATAATATAGTATTATAACTTTATTTAATATAAGATAATAACTTAATAACTAGTTACTTTTAGTATAGATTATTTTTTACTTAAAGGTATAGAAATAGTAAGAAAGATATTCTTCTTCTTATATAGAAAAGAATAAGTATAAGTTATACTTACTTTATTATAATACTTACCTACTTATATAGTTACTTATACTTTATTATTCTTAATATTAATTAGTTAATCTTAGTATATAATACTTTATATTTACTTAACTTACTTAGCTTACTTATCTTAGTTAACTTAGTTATTATAGTTAACTTAGTTATCTTAGATATCTTACTTATCTTATATATCTTATAATTATAACTTATCTTAGTTATCTTAGTTATCTTAGTTAGAATAGTTACCTTAGTTTAGTTATTTTAATTAACATTAGTTTTATAAAGAAATAAAAATAAATAAAGATAAAAAATTAAAACTTAAATAAAATATAAAATAAGAAGATATTAATAAGATAAAGAATAAGACTAACCTAAATAGGAAGGTAGTAATATTAGTATCTTAGTTTTATATAGCTAAGGATATTTAGAAAAGCTTTATATAGAATTACCCCTCTTTATGTTAACTATTGTTTTATATCCTATAGGAGGGTTATAGTATAATAAAAATATATTGTAAAAGTAGGAACATTTGCTTTATTTTATAATATATTTAATTTATAATATTCTATCTCTATAACTAAGATATCTAATAAAAAAGAGATTTATCTATATAAACTACTAGTTATTCTTTTTCTTTCTAGAAAATAAGTAGATAACCTATATTCCTTTTACTCTTAAAGTAAAAAAAATAGACTTTTCTACTCCTTTTTCTAACCTACTAGCTACTAACTAGGCAGCCTAACAGGTTATTTTTTAAATTATTATTTAACGTCTTTAACAGGGAGCCCCCTAGCTAATTACTACCTAAATTAACCTAAATAACATACATTTAAATACTCCTTTTTAGGAGCTTCTAATTAATACCCCTCTTAACCCTATTAACTGAGTTTTCGAATTCCTAGAATTTCCTATAGAAATTCGTCTCTAAACCCCCCCTACACCTCTTACTTAGCTCCTAGCTATAGAGGAAGCTTAAATTCTCCTTCCCCTCGTCCTAACGTAAGTTATCTATATATTAATATTTTTTATATATTTTATATACTAAATATATATTTAATAGGGGATTTCTAAGAAGATGTATTATTCTTTTTATAAGAGGTCTTTTAAATCTAAGTAATCTTTTAGTATATACAAGCAGTAGATTAAGTGTAATAAGGTTTATAAGCCTTTTATTAGAAAGTAGATAGTTATATATAACTATATTCTTTTCCTTATATTTTTAAGTATTTTTCTTTCTATTATATAATAAGTTTCTACTTTATTTTAAAAACGTAAGTAATAGTTTATTATATATATATATTACTATATAGACTATATAGTAATATATATATATTATAACTTAATATATAAAGTTATATAAGTTTATTTAAGTATAATCTTGTAAAAACTTAAGAAATAGACTTATAACTATAGGTTTATATAAGTTTAATAATACAAGAGCTTAAGATATTAAAACTTACTAAGTTACTATATAAATAACTAAGTATACTAAGTCTACTTAAGTATAACTAAGTTCTATATCTTAAAGTTATCTTATAGTAAAAGTAACTTAACTTAGTTTAATAAGCTATTAGTAAAGTTATAATAGTTAATAACTATATAAACTACCTTATAGTTTTACTATAGTTTCTATTCTTTTAATGACTTATACTTTGATTTGGTTTACTTTATATATTATAAAAAATCTAGTTTTTATACCTCTTTATAAAGAATCTATTTCTTATATCTCTTTATTTACTTTTTTATATAATATATAGTAAACTTTATATTTTAATAATAATATATAAATATATATCCTATTAGTAACTACTACTAGTTTATACTTTTCTAGTTTTATTAAAAGTAAGGTTAACCTATATATTTTTATTATTATTCTAAAATACTATAATATAGTAATAATATAATACTAACTTAAAATACTTTTTGAATAGGATAACTAATAATATAACTTCTCTAACTACTCTATATTATACTAAGTATAAAGAACTAGAAGAGAAAGTTTACTATTGTTATTCTTTAAATATTATAGTTAATAATAACTATAATATTACTATATTTAATATAGTTAGTTTAATAGAAAGTAATAATAACTTTATTAACTCTATCTATACTATTATAGTAGAAGAGCTAGAAACTTTAGCAATTAAACAAATAGACCTAGAGGAACGCTTTAATATTAATACTCTTAATATATTTAATCCTTATACTATATTATATAATATAACTATTAAATATAAAGAGAATATTATTAGTAATACTATTAAACTACTTCTATTTAAGATATTTAATAACGAGATTACTACTACTACTATTAGTAAAGACTTTAAAGTAAGTAATATATTTATTCTAGTAGTATTTAGTTATATTAATACTAACGTAATATTTATAGAATTATATACTAAATATTATAGAAAGTAGTATTAGTTATAGTTTCTTTAAGTAGGAAGAAGAAAATAATAATATTATTTCTAGTAATAATATTAAGGAAGTAAAAGATTATTATACTAACATTATTTTACTTAATATTTTCTATACTACTAGAGTTAGAAATCTTACTATTAATAATACTTAAATTACTTTAGTTTATTAAATAATGAATAGTAAATACTATTTATTTTATTTTATAGATTAAGTATATTATTAATTTATTATAAGTATAAAGTAGTTAGTGATTTAAATAGATTAATTATTAGTAATAAAGATTAGAATATATAGCTACTAGTATATTCGAGTTATATTTATATTATCTCTTTTTATTACAGTTTATTATACTTTTAAGCTTTAATTACCTTAAAAAGAAGAAAGAGGAAAAATAGTACTTTTATTATACATTAAATTCTAAATCTTCAATACCTTAATAATATAAGTATTACTTAGTTTTTCTAGCTAATTATACTATAGTTACTTTAAGATAATAATAGTATATTTCTTTATATAGTTACTTTTTTAAAATTATATACTTAATTATATGTATTTTTTTATCTAAAATACAAATACAAATACATGTATTTTAGAAAAATAGAAATAAAGTATAAATACGTATTTGTATTTGTTTTTGTATTTTGTATTTTGTATTTTGTATTTTGTATTTTGTATTTTGTATTTTGTATTTTGTATTTTGTATTTTGTATTTTGTATTTTGTATTTTGTATTTTGTATTTTGTATTTGTATTTTGTATTTTGTATTTTGTATTGTATTTTGTATTTTTTCTTAATACACTGCCCCTTTTAGAAAATTAGGATAATAAAGATAAGAGATTTAAACTAAGACTAAGTAGCTAAGGCCTAATTTAAGGGGTAGTAATAATAATAATAAGAAAATAAAGAGAATAAGCTACGTTTACTTAATCAGGGGAATTTAATAAACCCTAAAAACCTTAAGATAAAGATAAGTAATAAAATAATAGATTAAGTAGATTAAATAAGCTAAAGGTAAGTTAGATAGACTAAACAATAGGATAAATAGAATACTATTAGTACTATTTAAAAACTTATAATAGTTTAATAAGATAAAATTAAAGGCAGGGGAAATACTTTTAGAAACTTTTACTAAACTTACTTTATTATATAATTGAAATACTTACTACTAATCTAAGCAGTAAGGAACTTAGGTAAAAGCCTAATTTAGATAAGTAAAGTAATTAGGCTAAAGAGGTTTATAGATTAAATTTTAGAATAAAACTACTAAGACTAATTATTAAAACACTAGTAGGTTAATAATTACCCCTTATTTAAATTATAGTAATAAATATAAGTATAGTTAGTTAAGGTTTTATAAGAAGTCTTAATTATTATAATAACCTTACTTTAAGTATTAAGAAGAGTTACTTTTACTTTAGTAAGATCTAATTTTAAACGCTTAAATTAGATAACTATTATTAATATTTTTAAAGAACTAAATAAACTATATTACTACTAATAATAATAAATCCTTTTATTAGATAATAACTACTTTACTTTTTCTTTTTAAAATACCTTTAAAAAGTATTTATTGCCTTTCGGCCTAAATATTACTTTAGTAAAAAGATCTATTACTAGATTAATCTATTCTACCTATTAAGAAACTAAGTAGATTAAGTATTTTAATAATAAGGATACTAGCTACTTTTCTATTTAATTAGTACTAGTAGTTAATAAAAGGAAGTAGCTAGTATACTTTAGAGTAGACTACTTAAACTACTTTTTACTTTATAATAACTAGATTTAACTTAGAAAGACAACCTAGGCACTATATTTATAGGAGTATTATAAGAGTAACTTAATTAGTAGACTAACGTATGTCCCTTTTACTTAGGTATATAGTACTAATATTTTAATTAAAGTCCTCTTAGGAGCTATAATAGCTTAGATTTAAGCTAGTGTTCCTGAAGCTTAGGCTTTTATTACCTTTATAACTAATTAAACTAATAATACAAATTTCTATAAGATTCTATTTCTAAGTTAATATAAAGTAATTATCTTTAAGGGAGATAATATTATAGAGTTTTTATAAAAGTTTAAAGATTAGTATAGAATTATATAAGTCCTTAACTAATTTAAAAGTAAATTTATAGCTTATACTATAGGAGGAGATTATTAGATACTAATAAAAGATATAGTTTAAAACTTACCTTAGAAGAAGGCTAAAGCCTTTCTATCAAAAGAATATAAATAGTAAGATCTAAACTGTTTTCTTAATAAAGAAGAGAAACTAAAAAGGTAACTAAAAAGTCTCTTATTACTTTTACTAATATAGCTATAGCCTAAGCCCTTTTTACTAAGATTAATAATATTATTATTTATACTAAGTAATAAAACCTATATCTTACTTTTAGTAAGAATATAACTAAAATAGTATATAAGTAATTCTATATAGCTATAATAAAAGAAGTAGTAAAAAAAGTTAGAGTTAGTCTTAAGAAGTTTATCTAATTAACTATATACTTTGACTTTAAAATTAGTCTTTTAGATATAATTACCTATAAGAAAGAGTATAATTCTCTTTTTACTAATAATTAAGGCTTATATAAAGCTCTAACTTAACTAATACCCTTATAGCTATAAAATAACCTTTTATACTAGTACTAAAGCTACTAACAGCTGAAATAACTTATAGTAAATATCTAGATTAACTAGCTAGTCCTAAATAACAACGCTAATTAAGACTTACCTAATAGGATAAGTAAACTAATAATCTACTAAAATAGTATATAGGTAAAAGGCCTAGCCTAAGTGTTTAACATTAGTATAATAAGGACTAATTAATCTAATACTTTTAGGTTTTAGGATTACTACTAGTACTACTAGTTATAATTATATTATTTTATATAGAAATATAATTAATATACTATAGATAAAGATACCTACCTTATAATACTAGCCTAAGGAGTATAGTATTATAAGAAATAGGATAGTTAGAGCCTTATAAGTGTAATCCTTTCTAATATAATTAAAAAAGGATAGAGGTATAGTATAGTAAATTAAATTACCCTCTTTATATATATATATAGCTAATATATTATAAAATAAAGACTATAAGCTACTTATAAAGTAAGTTTTAAACTACTAGATTAAGCTCTTTAAGTAGAATAATAGAGCTTTCCTTTTAGTTATAAACCTAATTACCTTAGTAAGGTACTTATATATAGTTTAACCTAAATTACCTAGTTAAGACTTTATAGACGTTTACGTTATCTAATATAAAAAGGCTCTAAGGAACTATATACTATTAATAGATCTTTACTACTAAGAGAAGACTTAAACGGCTTATAAAGTTAAGAAACCTAAACTAGCCCTTTTAATAAAGAAGTCTATTTCCTTCTTTAATTAAGGGTAAGAAGTAATCAATCTTAATAGTACTACTAAAGATAAGGCACCCTAAGTAGCTAACTAAGTAATAATAGATAAGCTAAAAATCTTTATCCTTCTAAAGCTACGCTTTACAAAGGAACTAGCTAAAAATAGATACTAAAGAAATATATATAAAATAACTAAGACTATAATAATATATTAGCTATATAAACTAAATTTACGCTAAGAAGTAAGGAAGCTTACTAATAAAAATTAGATATACTAATCTCCCTTTTAGTTAGGCTTTTATAGAAGATTTAGTTAGAATTTAATACTATAATAGGAGCTACCTTACGTAATTAGGGACATATAGATATAGATAGTATTATAATTAAGGCGCTAGAGTCTTTAATTAACTTAGTAGAAACAGACTAATAGAAAAAGGGTATTTCAAGACTACTGAATAATTATAATAAAGTGATTATAATAGGTTTAGTTAGAATAGTAAAAGTTAGGCGTATTAAAAAAGTAAAACTAATACTAAAGACTCTAATAGTAATTATTTTAAACTTCTATTTTTAGCTAGAGGTTTATATGTTTAGTGTTAATTAGAATAACTAAAGACCTACTATTATCTTAATCTTAAATATAGGTACATAGGTTAATATCCTATTGTAGGTAATATATTAAAGCTATAGAAATTTCTTATACCTATACTATACTATAGATAAAGACTTCTAAGTTTAATTTAAATAGTTTAATAACGTTTAATAGATTTTATTTTATTAACGTCTAAATTAATAAATATAAGGTTACTTTATACTTCTTTATTAAAGATAAGTAAGAGATATTTAATTTACTTTTACTTAGGCTGCTATTTACTTAGGAGACTAAACTTTTATTTAGTTATAAAGCATAGATAATCATAGCGTATATCTATATTAAAGACGCCTTTTTATAGATTTTAGTAAGTATAATTAAGATAAATAGTATTTTAGAGGTTATAAATATTCTACTTTAGCTAGAATAACATATTAAGGAAGTCTTTAGTTTAAAAAACTAAATACTAATAGTATATTTAGAAATACTACTAAACTAAAAGACTTTTACCTAAAGCTAAAGTTAAAAGAAAATAAATATATAGTAGTAATACTTAATTAAGTATAAGTAGAGGAGTTAATAATAGCTATAGTATAAAAGATAATTAAGCTATATATTATATAAATCTAAAAGGTAATAGTAGTTATTAAAAGAAATAAAAAGAAGTAGTAAAAAGTTACTAATAGTTAAGATATATTTTATAACTTAGTAGAAAAACTATTATCTTAGTAAGAAGAGTAGGTAACTACTTAAAGGATTAAAAGATATTAGGATAAGGCTGTTTAGTAGATTAAGAAGACTAAGAATTCCCTAAATAAGCTAGCCTATACTATAAAGATTAATACTATATATAAGTAGAAGGATTAAAAAGTCTAACTAGTTAATAATACTTCTTTCAATAGATTAGTACCTAATAGTAACCTATATTAGAAACTAAAAAAGCTTAAGGAAGTTAAGGATAAGCTTTAAGACTAATCTAAGCCTTTTAGATAACTAATTACACTAAAATTTTTAAATATTAAATCTAGACTAAGACTAACTAAAGAGCGCCTTTAGGAGATTATAAGGAAGTATCTAAAGCTTTAACTAAAAGAGAGGGCTTTTTTTGAATAAGTCCTAATTCATTATAAGAAAGCCTTAGCTTAGAAATTCTTAGAGTATAAGCGTTTTAACCTACTAGTTACCTTACTATAGGTTATCTAAATAATACTATATAAGGCTTAGTAAGTAAAAGGGATTTTAATCCTAAAGGTACTTACTCCTTCTAAAGGCTTTTAAAGTATTAAAGATAGTGTATAGCCTAAAATATTATTAAAGAAAGCTATACTACTTATAGGAACTTTTAGTTTTTAGTTATAAAGAAAGATAGTAAGTTACACCTAATTAATTTAATAACTAAGGTTAATATAGTTACGCTTTATAATATATAGTAGCCTCTTTTAGCTAATAAACTTTTAAAATAATATATAATAAATTAGTTAGTCTTACTTCTAGACTTCTTCTTTAGATATAATTAGATTCCTCTTAATAAGTTAAGTTACAATCTAATAATATTCTTAATACCTCTTAGCCTTTTTTAATACTATACTTTTCTATAGAGAGCTATAAATTCTATTACTTAGCTTTACTAAACTATAATAAAGATTCTCTATAACTTAATACTAAATATTATAGCGCTTTTACTAATAATATTAAAGTAAAGGGATTATATTTTAGATATAATAATAAGAAGCTCCCTAACTATCTTAAGATAAAGAGGTTTATCTTTAAGTATTTATATAATATTCATTAGGTGTTAGTTAATATTAAGCTAGTAGGTTATATAAACTTAGTACTAAAGTTAAAATAATACTAAACCTTAGTAGTAATTATAAGTTACCTTTATAGAATAAGAGGGAGAAAGCTAAATTAAGCTAAAGTACTAAAAATCCTAAAGTTAAAAAAGTATAATAGTATCTCTAAAGTCTAAATCTTTTTTAGTATTATTATATTCTACTAGTGCTAGGTAGAATACTTTTTTTTAATAGTAGTACTACTATACTTCTTACTGAGGAAAAGTAAGATCTTGAAATAAAAAAAACTATAGATTAAAGCTATAATAGTACTTAAGAAAGTAATTATAATAGTACTTATCCTAATTATATTAGACTATAGTCTTAGCGCTAGATGGATTATCTTTACCACTAACGTAAGCGTCTAAGTTTAAGGTAGTATATATAGTTAGATTATAGATAGTAAGTAAGGACTGGCTTAGTATTAAAATAGAATTTAGTAAAGACTAAAACTAAAATATAATATAAGGAAACTAAAAATATAAGTGGTTTTTATAAGCCTTAAGAGAATTAGCTTTTTACTTAAGATAGATATAAGAGTCTTAGTTACTTAAATTAATAGAGTAGTAAATAACTTACCTTTAGCTATAATAACACGCTAGCTTACTTAGATGTATCTATTTAACTTTAAAATTAAATACATTAATAGTAAAAAGAATATAGCTACTAATAGACTCCTATAGAAACCTTTAAGACTATTAGACTTAATTAAAGCTAAGCTTAAGGAGGATATTTAAGACTTTATTAATACTAAGGTTTTTTATATAAAAGTAGTAAAAAGCTTCTTCTTTTTAACCTATATCTATAGTAATAAGCTACCTAATTAAACTAAAGAAATTAATATTCTTATTAATCTACTTATACCTAAAGAGATATAAATAACTACTTTAAAGTAGATTACCTACTTACTCTTTATACTAAAAAGACTACTTAGTATTCCTCCCTCTTAGTTTTAATATTTTAAGTAAAAAGCTATAAGGTTTATTATTAGGGATTAACTTTTATTTAGATAGAGGATAAAGACTTAGCTATAACTAAGCTAAGTAGTTAATGATAATTAGTAGTACCTTAACTTAATTATAGTAGCTTATAATAAGTTAAGATATAGAGGATAAGAGGTAATATACTTTTACCTTACTAAATACTACTACTAAATAGGGATATATACTCAGGTTAAAAACCTAATTACTATATATAAATCCTATTAAAAAGCTAGGTTTAGATAATCTAATAACTTATATATCTTAACTATTCTAATCTACTAACTTTTCTCTAAAGTGTTTTTAGACGTTTAGTATATTAGGAAATAAAAGTTTATTAAAGTATACTATAAGTTTATAAGATACCTTAAAGTATAAATTCTAAAAAATACTACTTTAAATAATATTATAAAATTTATTTAGAAAAATGTAACTTACTAATATAGGGTTTATAGTACTCTAATTATTAATTAGGGATAGAAGAATATAGGTATAGTAATAAACTTTAATTATTACTATAGTATATAGCGTAAGGCTACTTTAGCCTATAACCCTTATAGTAATAGTCTTCTTAAAAAAGGCTATTAGCTAATTACTTATACGCTTTATATTTAGTTAAATTAAGAGAAGAAAGATATTAGACTTATACTTGGTATAGCTCCATTTACTAATTAGACTACTATTTATATATCTTTAGGCTATACCCCCTTCTATCTTACTAATAGTTACTATATAGTAACTTTAATTAAAGTATAAATAGTAATATAGTACGTTTTAACTAAGACTTTATATAAATACTTAATTAAAAGATATAGATCTAACTTAAGGCTTTTAAATAACTTAAAGAAGATAGAGAAAAAGCTACTAATACTATTACCTACTATTAAGTATACACTTATAATTAGTTTAATACTTTATACTCTTATATTTTATAAATAGATAAGGTTTAACTAAGTAATTTAGTCTTAGTTTTTAATGTTTAATAGAAAATTAATATATTAACCTTAAGGAAGCTTAGTTATTACTAGTAAAAGCCTTATTAGATCTATTTACTTTTACTAAGCACTTTATCTTATTAGCTTAAGACTTTTTCTAAAATACTAATTATAAAGGTAACCTATATTAAAAATTATCTAAAGAAGCTTTTTAAAAGCTTAGATAGTTTTTACCTTTTGCCTAATAAAGAAGACTTATATTTAGATATTATTAATAATTTAAATAACTTACTAATACTAAAAACTTTACCTTTTAACTATACTACTAAACTAATTAACCTTAATACTATATAAGACTTTAACTCTAGGGATAACCCTAGGGATAAAAGATTAAAAGCTTTATAAAGATAAACCTACTCTTAGGTATAAGCTTATATAAGCGTTTAGAGGCTACTCTTACCTAGGTATAAACTTACCTAGCGTTTTGAGAGTTAATTCTAAAGCTTTTTTCTTCTTATAATTCTTATATTTATTTTATTATTTTTCTCTATAGATAATACTAAAGTATTTAATTCTTTATTATAGATTAAAAAACCTCTTTAGATTTATTAAACTAAAGAGATAAAGAGATAATAATAATAACAATAATTATTTATTTTAATTAAACGCCTAAAAATATACTACTACTTATACTACTATAAATTAACTTTATATACTACTTCCTACTAACTAATTATTCTTCTTAAATATCTTATTTATTTTAATATTCTTAATATATATCTTCCAATACGTCTCTATATTTATAAAAAGATAGTTCTCTAAGATTATTCTAGCTTTATTATACTACTTCTTATATTAACCTAATATTATCCTTTTAGCTTTATCTACCTAATTAAATAGTATAAACAGCTTAAGTAGGCTAGTAATAATATCTTATAAGATAAAATGCTTTTTACTTAATCTACTTATTTTATAATAATAGTATTTACTTTACTTTATTCCAATACTAGTCTAAGTAAACTCTTAGTATTTACTATTCTTTTAGAAGTTATAGTAAGTATTTACAATAAATATATAGTTCATATATTAGTTATTAAAGTGCTTAAGAAGAGAGATATACTTAAAAAACAGATTTATATTATAAATGTTACCTTTTAATTAGAAGCTAATAACTAATTAAAACTAGTAAGTGTAGTACTTATAGGGAAGGCTGTGTTAAACACTAAAAGCTTAGATTAAGAGGGTGTTAATAGTAGGTAATTAGTTATTTAGTCTTTAAAATAAAAGACTAAAGTGCTTAGCTATATTTAGATTAATAAAAACGTAGTAGTACTAAAACGAAAAGGTATAAGAAATACTTATATTAGTAATATATTTTTAAATAATAAGTTAATTTATTATACTTACTTAAAACTATTAATAGGCTTCTTTATTAGTCTACTCTCTCTTATAAAGATTAATAATAATAAGCTTTAAATAGGGGGATTTAGCTACGCTAGAAAAAGCTAACTAACTTATAGTCTTAAGTTACTATAGGAGGATAAATAATTAGTATATAAAATATAATTAAAGTAGAAGTAAAAGACTTATAGTTAGTATATATCTTTAATCTTCTAAACCTTATATCTATAAAGCTAGATTAAGTTTCTTTTAAGAGGTAGTAAAAAGGAATACTACTAAAGTATAATATCTTAATAAATATAAGTAATAATATAATAAGAATTATTAGGGTAAAATAATATTCTAGCTAATTAGTTAATTAGATAGAGAAGTAATAGAAGAAAAAGAAGGTAGTAATTAGGTATAATTAAAGGTAGTAAATAGTGGATAGTATAATAAAGAAGAAAAAGTTAAAAAAGAAGGAAGAAAAAAAGAACCTTTCTTTTTATTATAAGCTAAAATAGATTAGCTAAAAGTAGGTATAATAAAGGTAGGTAAAATAAAGAAGAAGTAGCTAATAAAGGTAGAATTAAATCTAAATTTTACCTTTAAAAAAAAGGGTAAAAAGGAAGATATTTATACTTAAATAAAAACTAATAGTAAATTACTACCTTCCTTTAGTAACTTTTACTAGAAGCTTTTCCCCTCTTAATTAATAGCTTACTAGGCTAACTAGCTATAATAAAAACCTACTTTTTCTCTTAACCTATTAACCTCTTTTTTTTAATTTACTATTTATAATAACTATTTTAGTAATAACTAACTAAACTACTTCTAACTTTTTATATAAATATACTTCTTTATCTTTTAAATATATTATTACTATTATACTTTTATACTAAATCTTATTACTTTATACTATATACTACTTTAATTAATAAAACTAGTTTTATAATAACTTATAATAATAAACTAATTAGTATATATAATAGATATAGGACTAGCTTTATAACCGGTTGCTAATAAGTTAGCAAACAGTATAAAGGCCTATCTTAGGAAAACCTTTTCTATAAAAAGCCTACCCCTTAGTAGGCTCTTTAAGCTTTAGTCTCTTAATACACCTATACTTACGTTATAACCTTACTAGTTAAGTACTTATAGCTAAATATCTTATAATTTTAAAGCTTCTTATCTCTATAGAGGAACTAGTATAGGTTTATAATAGAATATAATTTTAGATAAGTACATACTAATACGTTACCTAACTGTTAGTAAAAAGCTATTAGCGTTAATAAGCTATAGTTATCTATTATTAACTATTTAACTTTATATTATATAAGGTAAAAAGCCTTAAATTATATGCTACTACCTATAGTTAGGCTAGATAGTAAAGAAGATAATAGGGGTAGGCTATAAACTTAAAGCTATACCCCCCTCTTAAAGACTAATACTTAGCAGGCTATTTTAGCTAGGGATAAAGCCTTTATAAGTAACTAGTTACTAAACTAATATAGAGAAGGCGCTTTAGTATAAAAAAACACTACTATAGTATATAACGTATTAGACTTTATATAGATAATAATATCTTACTTTAGAGATACTATAGAGATAATAGTTAAGGACTACTATTAGGAGAGACTTTAGTATAAGCAGCTTATCTAAAAGCTTACTAAGTGTTAAGTAACTTATCTAAATTACTATAAATATAAAAAGCCTTTATTCTATAACTATAAAACTATTAGGGAAGAATCTACTAACACCTAAATAGCTAATTAGATTATCATTATTAAATTAGGTAATAGGCTTTATACTAAAAGTATTATAAAATAGTATATAAAATAGGCTTTATCTAAGATATCCCTATTACTATAGACGTAACAGCGTAATTATAAAAAAGGCCTTAAGGTTCCCCTTATATAAAATAACTTCTTAGCGTTTATTTACTAATAGTATATAGATCCTAAGTAATAGGATAGGGAATACTATAGAGAGCTAAAAATAAAGAGAATAAAAGAAAGGTAGACCTTTACTTAGTTCCTTACTAAATAGTTAGTAATTTATTATAACTTAGGTATAAAAGATATAGAGAATTCAAAAGTAGAAGTATACTAATTCTTCTTTAGGCTACTATACTCTCTTTAGGATAAAATAACTTATTAAAAAGTCCTAATAAGAAAGGTATGTAATATAGCTTATAAGGCTAACTAATTATAGTTATTAAGTTAATAAAAAGGTAGTAATAGCTTATAGAAAAATAGTAAAAAGAGACTATACCTATCTATTAAATAACTATACTATATATCCTCTTTCTATAAAGAAAAAAGTAAAAGTAAAAAAGCCTCTAAAAGGCTAAGCTTAAGGGAGTCCTTAGGGGTACCTTTATAGAGGCCTTATAGTAAAGAAAACTACACTAAGCTATTATAAAAGAGTTATAGTAGTAATAGGAAGTACTATATATATAACTAGTTTAGCTACCTTACTAAAAACTATTTTAAAAAAGAAGCTATAAAATAAAAGTAATAGTAAGCTAACATACCTCTAACTAAGGTAGGATTTAGTAATAGTCTAAAGGGTTATAGCCTAACTAAAAGCTATAGATATTAACTTATTAGAAAATAAGTAGGCGTAAGTAGTATACCTAATGTATCTATATAAGATATTAAGAGGATCCCTATTAGGTTTATTATAATAAATAAAGTAATTATTTTATAAGGGGCTACTAAAAAACTTATTAAAGTTAATATAAATATATACTCCTAAGTTAATTTTATTAGCACTAGGCTTATTAAGCGCCTAAGCCTAAAGCTAGCTAACGCTATAGCGCTAGTACTAAGGTTATTTAGTAGTAAGTTTATAGGCTAAAGAAAGGCCTGTTAATTTACGTTTTTCCTTATTAACTATTATAAGTAGCTAAAGAAGATTTAGTAACTATTTACTATAGCTAAGAGAGGTAAAATAATAGTAAACCTTATATTATCTTACTAATTAATAGGATAAAAAGGTATTTAAATTAATATAGTAATAAATACGTAGATATATAAACCTATATCTATTATTAAGCTAGAGGTAATTACTTATAATATTATTAATAATAGGAAAAAGGTATATATATTATATATTACTACTATTATAGGTATTATAACTAAGATACTAGTAAAGTAAGTAGTAGGGTTACTACTAAGACTTTAGTTAGAAGCTAAAACTTTAAATAAATAGTTAGTAAAGGGGCTATAGTTAAATAGTAATATAAAACACGTAATTAACTTAGTCCTAAGTATAAAACTACTATATAGTCTAACATACCTATTAAATAAGAAGTAACTTAAGGAGCTTTACGTATATATTACTAAAAACCTAGGAAATAGTTATATTTAGCCTTTAGTTAGTAAGGCTAAAGTACTAATACTTTTTATACTAAAGAAAGATAGTATACTTTACCTTTATATTAATTATAGAGGATTAAATAAGGTTATAATAAAAAACTAATACGTTCTACTTCTTATTAGTAAACTATTAGATAGGCTTTATAAAGTAAGATAGATCTTAAAGATTAATATTTAAGATACCTACTACTAAATAAGAATTAAGAAGGAAGATTAGTAGAAAACTACCTTCTAAACTAAATATAGTTACTTTAAATATATAGTTATACTATTTAAACTAATAAATATACTTATAACCTTTTAGGTATATATTTACTAAGTACTTACTAATTTACTTAATACTTATTATATTATATATACAGATAATCTTATAGTCTATTTAGAGACTAAAGAGTAGTATACTAAAAACCTTAAGAAAGTCCTTTAGTAGCTATAAGCTTTTAGGCTTTTTACTAAGTTATTAAAGTGCTTATTTTATTAATAATAGGTAGAGTTTCTAAGATACGTAATTACCTTAGAGGGGATTAAGATTAATCTATTAAGAGTATAATTAATTACTAAGTAGAAGCTACTAAAATCTATTAGAGACGTTTAGGTATTCCTAAGATTCTATAACTTCTGTTAGAAGTTTATTATAAAATACTTTAGTATTATTATACTATTAATTATCTTTCTAAAAATAAATAAAAGATAGGTAAGGAAATTTAAGTAGTCTTAAGAAGCTAATAATACGTTTAAGTAGCTAAAAATTACTTTCTTATTAGAAATAGTGCTTATATATTAGAATTTACTACGTTTTATATATATAGAAACTAACACTTTAGTTAAAGCTATCTTAGTAATTCTATTATAATTAGTTAATAGAGAGTAGTAACTAGTTACTTACTAGTTATAGAAGCTTATAGACACTAAGTAATAATAAGGGATAAATTAATAGAAGTTACTAGCTATTATAAAAGGATTAAAGCACTAGGCTTACTACCTTTTAGGTCTTTTAGAGAAGTTCTTAGTCCTAATAGACTACTAAGCTCTTAAAGGAGTTATTAGTATACCTACGTAAAACCTTTAGGGAAGGCTTACTAGGTAGGTATATAAGTTATTAGTATTTAACTTTAACTTAGAATATTAGCTAGGAAAAATAAATCTAGTAAACAGTCTAATTAAAAGGTTAAACTATCTAGAGAGGGAAATACCTTATAAAGACGTTCTCCTAACGCTAGCGTAGAAGCTATAACTTATTAGTAAACTTCTACCTAACGTTTAGTAAAGAATTTTAAACTTAAAGGGAATAACTAAGACTATAAAGGTATATATTTAGATAGTTTTAGCCTTACTTTATAATCCTAGCTAAATAGTAGCTAGCTTTAGGGATAAAGAATCCTCTCCTTTATATTAGTAGTATACTATAAAGCATACTAATAAACTAGTAATTATTACTATTATAATAACTTAAGGCTAAAAAGTAAGAGAGTTATTAGTAGACGCTTACTAATAGTCTATAGATAATAAAAAGCAGTTAGTTAGAGCTAGAGTTATTATACTAAAGTAGTATATCTTACGTTAGGTTATAAAGAAGCTTATATATAGTAAAATAGTATTTATATTACACTTTAAATTTAAGATAAAAGAGCTTATTAAAAGACTATAAGCTAAAGATAAGTTTTATATATTATAGTTAGTAAGACTTAATAATATAACTAGTAAATATAAAGCATACTTACTTAATAAAAATAGTATATTATTCTTTAAAGGAAGACTTATAACCCTTTAGGTATAGTCTCTTTAGAGAGAGATCTTTTACTAATACTATAGTGACTATAAGGTAGGTTATATAGGAGTTATAAAGACTTTTATACTAATATAAAGAAAGTTTTACTAAGAAGATATTTAATAAGATATATAAGAATACGTTAAAAACTATAAGAAGTACTTAGGTGTTATAATTCTAAAGTATAAGCTATATAGCTAGCTATAATTATTATAACTACTATTATACTTATTTTAAAAAAGTATAATTAACTTTATTATTAGGCTATTACTAAGCGTTTATAGTAATAGTACTAAGTATAACTATATTTTAGTTATTATCTACTATATAACTAAGTTTATAAGATTTATCCCTCCCATTAAGGCACTTAATGCTATATAGATAGTAAGTATCTTATATAAGGAAATTAAATATAAGTTTAATACGCTAGAGGGTATTATAATAAACTAAAACAAGCTATTTATAAGCGTATTATAAAAGGAGTTTACTAAGGAATAAGTAATCTATTACTAACTATCTACTATATACTACCTTTAGATAGATAGTTAGATAGAGAGAACCTACTAAACCTTAGAGAAGTATTTATATATCTATACTAAAGGCTTACTAAATAGGTAGGTAGTATAATTAGAAGAAGTAGAGTTTATATATAATAATAGTAAGTACTTATCTATAGGTATGTTACTATTTAAGGCTTTGTATAAGTATAACCTAAGGTATATAGAATACATACTTAGTAGTAAGTACACTATTTAAGGGGTTTAAGAGAGGATCTAGAGGATTAAGGAGGTTAGGGCATAAGCTATATAGGCCTAGGAAAAGGCTTCTAAAACCTAAGTAATATATTATAATAAAAAGCATACTCTAAAAGAGTTTAGTTATAGAGAGATTCTTAGGCTATTAATAAAGAATATATAGTTTAAGAATAATAAACTTACTTCTCAATATATTAAGGTAGTAATAATAGAAAGAATAAAAAAGTAGGCTTACTAAGTATATTTACTAAAGCTATACTAAAAGATATATAACGTCTTCTAAGTATTTTTATTAGAACTATAGGGTAGTTACTAAACTATTACTAGCTAGTTAGAAATACTTCTAAAGTTAGAAGAGGAATAAGACGTTTAGGAAGTTAAATAAATAGTTACTAAGTAAGGTAATAAAGAAGAGGTATAATACCTTATAAAATAGGCTAGGTAGCTAGCTAAATATAATATATAGAAATCTATTAAATACCTTAAAGGGGTAATAGAAGCAGTTAATAAGTTTTAGTAACATACAAAAAAGGCTTATATAGAATAAGATAATAAGCGTTAAGTATATAGTAAGTAATTACTAAAAGTAAGTTAATTAATTTATACCTTGTAAACTCTTTTTATTTACTTTACTATACTTTTTTAAATACCTATAATACTAGTAGTAAGGTAAAAACTTACTAATAGATTACTAAAATAGCTATTACTATATATCCTTAATAGGATTAATAAAGTTAGTACTAGTAGTAATTACTACTATTTTAGTAAAGTTCTTTAAGAGAGTATAAGCGTTAAGAGTAGATTACTTTTTAGTAAAAAGGTAAATAAGACTAGTCTTTTTACCCTTATAATAGTAACTACTTACTATATAACTATTACGCTTATTAAAAGTAGTAATAATAAGATTAAAATAGTTAAAGTTAATTAAGGCGTTATAGGTAGTAGTAGTAGTATCTTAGAGAATAGTTATTAATAAGTTACTATTATTATTACTAAGGTTATTAATAGCTCTACTAAAACTACTATTAGGGCTGTTAGTACTAAGGCTAGTAGAACTACTAAAACTACTTAAACTAAAGCTACCTAAACTAAAACTACTACCTACTAAAGACTTACTAATAATAGGCTAGGTAAAAGAAAAGTTAATCTAATCTATAAACTTATTAACGTTAAACGTCTTACTATATCCTATAGCCTTAAGTCTAGCTTTAGTATAGGCCTTATTAACTATTTACTAAGCCTTTACTTACTTTAGGGTAAGCTTCTTACTATTTATATTAAGCATAGTAGTAATATAAGTAATTACTAAGGTTTTTTTTATTAATAGCTTAAAAGGTAGTAAAAGTAATATATTATACTAAACTATTACTAACGTTTTATAAGGTAAAAGACGTATTAATATTATTAATAAAATCCTTTATATTAAAGCTTAAGTCCTCCTCCTTAGCTAGGAGTAAGGTAGTATTAAGCTGTTATAAAGCGTTTTATTACGTATTAGAAATTAAATTACTACTTATATTAATATCTATAGCTTAGTAAGTAAAAGCTAAAGTTCCTCTATCTATAGTAAAAAGAATACTAAGCGTAGTGTTAGCTAGTAGCTTATTACTATTAAGTTAGTAACGCTTTATATAGTAGGTAGAGGGAGATCTATCCTTAAAGTTAGACTAGTTCTCCTTATCTATACTACTAAGAATCTAGTTAGCTATAAAGGCGTCTCTCTTACTTAAAGTTATAGTACTAAGACTATAGAGAATAAAAGTAGTACTATAAATAGTAACACTATAAAATAACACGTTACTTACTAAATACTTACTAATAAGTTAGTAAAACTTAGTAAAAATAGAGAATACGTTAATACACTTAATTATATTACCTTTTGTAGTAATCTTATTATAATAGTTAACACTATCTATATACGCTTATAAAGCGTTTATATAGCTGTTATTATAAAAATAAGCTAGCTAAAGATTACTTAGTTAAGTAGTATTTACCTCTTTATTATTAGTACTAATAAGACTAGCCTAAAAAGGAAGAAAAAACTAAGTTAGTATAGTAACGTTACTAAGGGGTTACTAATAACTTACTATAATAAAGATTAAGAGATTTAAGTGCTTTTATTTAAAATTAAGCTTCTATAGGGTAGCTTACTTAAGGTAAGCCTTATAACTACCTACTAATAGGTTAGTAATATAGTTACTAACTTTCTCCTTTATAAAAGTAAAATAAAAAAACGTAAGTAAGACCTAACTACGCTTAAGAGAGTTATAGTTACTATTAGCCTTAGTAGTGTAATAGTTTATAAATAAGTTCTAAGTATATTAAGTAGTACTAAATGGTTCTTAGGGAACCTAGGAAATTTAGTAAACTTACTAATAGCTTAGTAATAAATTAATAACTTATAGTAGAATATTTCTTCTTATTAATTTAATAAATAATACACTTAGTAATATAGTTACTAGTAATATAGATAAGCTAGTTTATATTATAATATATACTACTAAAGTAGTAAATATATAGGACGCCCGTTTTAAGGCTAGTAAATCCTACTTTAGAGTTAAATATAGCGTTAAGTATTAACTAAATATAAAAGATAGTAGATATTATAGTAAAGGCTTAATAAGTAAAGGCTAAAGAAAAAGAATTATATTAGAAAAAATAAAGAAAAATAAGAAGTTATAAAATAAAAAGTTATAAAATAAAGAAAACTTATAAAGTAGTTACTAAGTAAAAAGAAAAAGGGAAAAAGAAATATAGAAGCTAATAGTAAATTTTTTTTTTTACATTAGGCTACGTAATAATAATAATAGGAAAAGCTAAGTAAACTTATATATTATATAAGATAAAATAACTTTATTCTAAATACGCCTAATTAACCTAGTAACTAGTTACCTACACGTTACTAGATAATAATAGAATAACATACCTATAAAAAAAATTTTAATATAAAAGGATAATACCTTTATTACTAGTAAAGATAGGATTAATTTAGTACTCTCTAATAACTATTATAAATAACGCGTTTTATTAGCTTTATTATTACTTATAGTTAAACGTATATTACGTGACGACTTTAGGGGCTAAAGTTACGTAAGGGGGGAGTAATTATAACAGATATAGGACTAGCCCTATTATAGCTAAATATCTTATACTAGCCCTTAATACCTAGGGGACTATTCCTATACTCTTTATACCTCTTTACTTAATAATAGTTTAGTTTTACTTTTCTATTTCTTATTAAGATACTTTAAGTAGCTTTTTAACCTAATTAAATAGGAGGGGGTTTTGGAAGTATTTTATCTATAGTTAAGTAACTATTTTGTAATATATAATAAACTACTCTTAGTTATTCTACATTTTATATCTCCTTATTATATATTCTTATATATAAAGACTTTTCTTTATACGTTTTAAAGGTATTCCTTTATTTTTATATATCATATTCTACTAACTATCTTACCTATTTAATAAGGTATTACTAATTATTTAGTAGACTTTAGCTAGTAGTAATCTTTTCTACCTCCTATTTAATAGGTTTATCTTTTAGCTTAAGTAGTATTAGCTAGCCTTTAGTATAACCTTACTAAAAGTCTTATAGTTTAATTATTAAGACTATAAGAATATTAAATATTTACTAGTACTACTTAGGTAGTATAATAGATTAGGTAATATACTAGTCTAATTAATAGGCTATTTTAGTATCTATTAGAAGATCTACTAGTTTTAGTATAGTATACCTAAACTAAATTATATATAACCTTATAATACGTTTTATTACTAACCTATTACTAATTAACTAGAAATCTCTTATAATTACCCCTCTTCTTAATATAATACGTTTTAAGTTATATATACTAGCGTTAATATCTATACGCTAAAGCATAAGGTTATATAAACCCTAGAGGCCTTAAGCAGCCTAGCACCTAGCGTTAGCTAGGGACCTACTATAGCTACGCTAGGTATTACCTCTCTAGACCTAGTTCCTCTAAGCCTAACGTAAGCTACCTCTCTTTTATACTAAGCTAACTAATTATACTATTACTCTTAGGCTAACTAGTTACTAATTTAACCTTTTTAGCCTATATACCTTTAGGGTCTACTAGGCCTATATATAAAGAGGCGTTAGTATAGGTAGGATTTAAACTTAACCTTTACCTTTATAGCTAGAAGACCTATGTTATACTAGAATAAATATAATAGATTAGGTAATATACTAATCTAATTAATAGACTATTTTAGTATTTACTAAAAGATCTACTAGTTTTAGTATAACTTACTTAGACTATATTATATATAACCTTATCAGGCGTTTTATTACTAACCTATTACTACGTAACTAGAAATCTCTTATAGGTAGGTATACTTTATATACCTAAGAACTAATTTATTTTACTATTAATATATAGATAAACCTTAGCGTTAGTTTTTTATTTTTAAACTAAAGGTTCTTTATTAATAGTCTAATAATCTCTTTATAAAAATATTTCTTTAGTATATACCTCTTATTATAGCTTTAAGTCTATATTTCTATAGCTTTTTACTATTATAGTTATACTTCTATATAAAGTTTTATAGTATACTTAATTTACTTCTTAACCCTTTAGACTTTTACCCTTAATAAAAATAGTATATACTTTATATACTTTAGGTTATAGCTAGCTATATAAGGCTTCTATTAGTAAAAGGCTAGTAGTTAAGTGTTAGCTATTAGTATATATAAAAGCTACTTTAGGTAGCTATATAGCCTATTAGTTTAATAATCCTTTAGTATATACTTATAAGTATCTCTTAAGTATTTAATAAGTTTTTTCTAACTATCTATCTGTAACGGTCTAAGGCGAGGTGTATTATAACTAGCTATAGCGACTACGTATAAGTATCCTTAGATAAGGATTAGAAGGAAAAAACAATATATCTCTACCTTACCGCTAGTCTAATTAGGGCTATACTACACTAGCTATTAGATTATCAGCATTATAGGTTCTATAGTAGGTCTAATATAGTAGGTCTAATTAGGGGTAGCTTATAGCTATAATATCTAGTAAGGCCTTATATAGGCCTAGCCTATTATAATACCTCCCTCCTCCCCCTCCTCTATAAGGCAGGAGCTTCCTTACGCTAGAATGCAGCCTATACTACAGTATCCTTTAAGTTATCTAATAGTTCCTATATAGGTTTAGTATAACTAATCTATTTTACTAAAACCTACTATCCTCTACCTTTATACTTAATCCTTAGTATCTTTTAGACCTTATATTCCTAATTAGGTTTAGGTCTTAATATAGTAGGCTGTTTATTATCTTACTACTATAGTAAGAAGGGGTTATTCTCTATATACTTTAGAAGAGATATATAAAAGATATTATATATCTTTAGTAGTATATCTAGCTAGTAAAAGTAAAAACTAACGTTCTTTAAAACTATATACTTAGTGTAGGTCTAGTTAAGCTTCTTAAATAGTTAATTTATCTTAACGTTAGTTAATTATAACTATACTTTATCTTTAGACTTAAACTAATTAGATAGCTAGTAATAAGCGTTTACGTAATACTTCTATTTCTTTTATACTATAGCTTTAGTAGCTTATACCTAGTCTATAGTATCCTTAATCTTCTATACTAGACTCTTAGCTTTTATAATAGAAATATTATCTTTTATCTAAAGTATCTCTTTTACTCTAATTAGGTTTATATTATATTTATAACTTAAAAAAGATAACTTAATCCCTATAGATATTACTAAATAGTTATTAATTACTATTATAGCTATAGGTAATAACTTATCTTAGTTATCCTATATAGAAGTATAAAACGCCTATAAGTATATCTTAACTACTTAGTTAGCCCTTTTAGTAGCTTTATCTATTGTTAGGTAGTATACTATTAAGAGCCTTTACTTAATACTAAAGAGTTAGTAGAGGTGCTTCTAGGTTTAACTTATAAACTAAGTCCTTTAGTCTAAAATAGCCCTTAGTAGTCTATAGGATCTAATTAGGCTAATAATTAAGGTAGCTACTATTATTTCTAATATAATCTCCTTTATAGGCTTTAGGATTACGCTTTTTAATAGATAGTCTGTAATAACTAGGATATTTATTAGGTTTCTAATCTATATAAGTAGTAAGTCTATTATAAAGTTTAAAGATACTTTAGCCTATATATACTATAGTATTAGTAGTAGTTTTAGAAGTCTTTATTTCTTATCCCTCTAGATATTAATCCTACTATATATATAATAATTCTTAATAAATCTCTATACGTTCTATAATAACCCTAGCTAGTAGAACATATAACTAATTAAAGCCTTAAGTATATCTTTTCCTAGGTGCTTTAATAGTATAAAGTTATATATAGTCTAAATAATTTTAGTCTTAAGAGGTTTATAGTATAAAACCTATATTTTATCCCTTTAGTATAGGCGCTAGTTATTATCTAGTAAGTATTCTTATAGTATAACTAGTAAATCTTACGCTATAGGTAACTACCTAGCCCTTTATCTTACTACCTCTCTAATTAGGTAGTAATAAGTGTTATTTTATAGTCTTATATCCTATAGGCTTTATAATAGGTCTTCTTTAAATAAGTTAACTAGGAGCTTATTTCCTCTTAGTATTTTATCTCTTTCTCTATTTATATCTATATTACTTATAAATCTAGTTTTTACTATTATAGCAGCCTAAGTAGGTCTTAATAGTACTCCCCTATTAACTTAAAAGGCTCTTTTCATTCCTTAGAAGAGTTAAATCTTATGTCTCTTTAGTCTATTATCTTTAGCGTCTACTAGTATATCTTACTTTCTTCTAGAGAGAGTATTAGTAGTAATTACTAGCTTACTTAGGTAATACTTTATCTTAAATTTATACCTTAAGAGTATCTCTACCTATTAGATCTAGCGCTTACTAAGCTTCTATTTCTTAGTAAAATACTTTAGGTTAAGGTAGTTAGTTACTATAGTAAACTCTTTTATACTTTAAAGCTTTATATCTTACTACTTAAGGTATTATATAATTACTAGTAGTTTTTTATTATATATAGGGTAGTTATACTTAGTTAGGAGGTTCTTCTTTAAGAAGAATACTATAGGATATAGTAGTCTATTATTACTAAACTATAATAAAGTACCTTTTACTATATATCTAGATAAATCTAATTCTAAGACTATCTTTTATTTAGAATCCTAATATATAAGTACTAGTATACTAATTAGGTATATCTTAAGGTTTTTAAAAGCCTCTTAATACTTTTTACTTTAGATAAAGGTAGTATTCTTCTTTATTAACTCTATAAGTAGTCTAGCTAAGGCTTAAAACTAAAGTATAAACTACTAGTAATAGTTAGTAAACCTTATAAAGGATTATATTCTTTTAATAGTTTTAGGTATATCCTATAGTTATATAGCCTTAACTTTCTTAAGGTTACCTTTAATCCTTTAGCCTACTTTAATAATAAACCTAAGGTATTTTATACTTTTAGCCTTAAAGTTATATTTATTAATATTAACTTATAATTTTACCTCTCTTAACTTAATTAAGACCTTCTTAACCTCTTCTTAGTAGTTAGCTAATACTTTACTAAAATAAATTAAGATATTATTAATATAAGTAGAATAAAACTTATTAAAGTAATTATATAAGGTATAATTAATATAGTGTTAGAAGGTAGCTAGTACTTTAGTTAGCCTAAAAGGGGTAACTAGCTACTTAAATAGCCTATATCTTATCTAAAAGGCTGTCTTCTATTCCTCTCTAGCCTTAATTTTAATCTTATAGAATATAGTAATTACGTTTAGCTTTATTAGCTACTTTACTTAAGCTCTATATAGCCCTTAGCGTTTTACTAATTAAAGGTAAAGGATATTTATTCTTCTTTATAATAGCGTTAAGGCCTTAGTAGTCTATATAAAACTATAGACTACTTTTAGGCTTTCTTATAAATAACACAGGGTATTTTATAGTTAATACCTTTTTAATAGGGAGGTAGCTTAGTAGCCTAATTAAAATTAAAAATATATAAAAACCTATAATACTTTTTTAGAAGTAATACTTTAATATTAAGCCTCTTTTTTAGTACTAAGGCTTTATTAATATTTACTAAGCTAGTAGTAAAATTTATATAAATTAGTAGTTTAAAAAGTTCTATTACTTTCTTCTTTACCTAATTAAGGCTATAAAAACTAAAGCTATCTATTAGTATATAAAAAAATAGTCTTCTCTTTAATTAAGGTTTTTTCTATTAATAGTATAGTTAGCTACCCCTATATATAAGGAGTTCTTAGTAGGTTAGATAGTAATATTATTTTCTACTATTTATATCTTACTTAGAATTATATCTTTAGTCTAATTAGGAATAATATAGAAAAATAACTTTTTCTTCTTATAACTTTTAAAGTTAATTTTAGTATAAGTAATAGTAGTAATTACGTTTAGAATTACTCTATTTATAGTCTTAAGCGTTTTAGGCTTAATTTTAATATATAGTAAGTAAAGTTTCTTAGTATAAGCCTAACTTATAATAGTATAAGTAAAGCAGCCTAAGTTATCTAAGGTATAAGTATAAGAGGTATTATTTATTCCTATATTAATAAAAAAGGGGTTACTATTTATAGTCTTCTTAATAACTTACTACTTTTTTTTTACTTCTTCTTCCTAGCTATACTTTCTACTAGGAGTTACTTTTTTCCTAACTTATTAGAGGTCTAATTAGACTTAGCCCTACTTAGATCTTTTAAGCTACTCTTAACTTTAGGCTTAGCCTAGGATTTCTTAAGCTTAGCCTTCTTAGGTTTTTCTTTTTTACTAGTATAGTTCTAAGTAAGGTATTTTAGCTTTTTATACTAATAGTATATAAAGTTTTTTATCTTTATATCTCTCTTTTTTTATCTTTAGTTAGGTATTTTAGTTTTACTAACCTTTATAGGCTTTTAGTTTATTTTATTATAAATATACCTTATAAGAGACTAAAGATTAGCCTAATTAGAGGTAGACAGCCTCTATTATTACCTCTCTTAGTAATCTTAGTACGTTTAGCTATCTAAGCGTAATCCTATAGTTAGGAGGAGTTCTATAAATTTATTTTTACCTTTAGGGATTATAGAGATATAAATTAGAAGGTTATATAAAGTCTAGTTTAATACTCCCTCTAAGTAGTTTATCTTAACCTTATTTTCCTAAGTACCCCCTTTACTATTAGCTAATTCTTTTTTAACCTTTAGAAAAAAAGATATAAAGCTTTTATAGTCTTTTTATTATAGTAAGCGTAGTTAATCTAAGGCTTAGGCTTCTACGTTAGGGTCTTTATATATCCTCTATAGGTATACTATAAACTAGTTAGGTAAGTGCTTTTTATTTATTCTTTTTTATTAATAATAGGTAGATACTATAGTTTATATAGTATTATCTAGCCTAATATAAATATATAAAAAAAGCTTTTTATCTCCTCTAAAGGCTTTTTTATCTACCTAAAGCTTAGCTTATATTTCTAAAAACTATAGTATAAACTTTTATTATATTCTATTAAACTTTAGAAGATTAAGGAGTTTAGTTTTCTATAGTTTACTTATAAATTAAACCTAATTAAAAGGGATTAAGGTAGTAGTTATAATAGGGGTCTTATTTAAGGTAGTAGTAAGTTACCTTAATTATATAAAGGCTTCTTATAGTATTTAGATCTACTCTCTTTAGGCTTTTTATTTAGCCGCTTAAGTAGTCTATATCTCCTATAGTTAGGCTGCTAGCTATCTAATTAGCTATACTAACTACTATAGATTCTTTAATAGTTAGGCGTTAACGTTACTTTCTATATTAATAGCTTTTATAATACACTATATTCTCTAGGGCTCCTTTAGTCTCTTTTACGTCTTATAACTATAACGTAGTTTTATTAAGACTAAATAAAGTACTCCTAATTAGTTTTACTTTAATTAGGTTTATAGGTTTTATAACTATTCTAATTAATAGTCTCTTTCTTAACTAAGCTATAAGGCTTTAACCTCTAGCCTTCTTTTAGTTATCTCTTAACGTCTAGCTTAGTAGCCTACTAAGCTAACCTAGACCTTTTACTAAACGAACTGTTTGTTTAGTATAGAAGGAATAAAAGTGTAATCTAAAGATAATATAATAGTCTAAAGTAAGGTGTATTATAACTAGCTATAGTAACTATATATAAGTATCTTTAGATAAGGATTAGAAAGGAAAAATAATATATCTCTGCTTTACTACTAGTCTAATTAGGGCTATGCTGTACTAGCTATTAGATTGTTAGTATTATAGGTTCTATAGTGGGTCTGATGTAGTAGGTCTAATTAGGGGTGGCTTATAGCTGTAATATCTAGTAAGGCCTTATATAGGCCTAGCCTATTACACTATCTATATATAGATAATATATAGTAGATAGTTAGTAGAGGATTACTTTTCTTTTAGTAAGTTTTTTTTAAAATTAGGTAGTTAATAGCTTATCTCTATTACTATAATGCCTATAGGTATTTTAAAATAGCACTTAACTTACTTATAGAAAATCTAAGTAAGCTAGGCTATAGTAACTATTTTTTAGGTTAATATAGAAAGTATAAACTGTAATATATAGTAGATAATTATATAAATACTCTTATACTTAGCGCTATTACTTTAAACGCTTAGTAATAAGCCTATAATAAAATTTATACTGTTTTCCTTAAAAAGGTAGGCTAGTAATAGTAATAGTTATAGTTTTCTATAAGGCTTATACCTAAGGAGTCTTATCCCTTAGTATACCTTATAGGTATAACCTATATATATAGTAAGCCGCCTACCTATAACAACCCTCTTACTGTTTTTATAAGTCTATTAAGCTATATTATATAAATTTAATTAAAGCTACTTACTATCTTCTTCTTTAGTACTATCCTAAACTACCTAATATATTTATAAGATAGATACACTATTTAGAATCATTATACCTACTACTTTCAACTCTATTAAAGTTATTAACTATCTAAGCTTTCCCTTATAAAAATAGCTAGCTAGATAACACTATATATACTACGCTAGCTAAGTAGTTAACTACTAACGTAGTAATTAGTAGCTTATAAATAAGGCTCTCTTTAGCCTAGTTATTCTTTTTATAGACTTACCTAACGACTTACAGTTAAGTAAGATAGTTAAAAGTAAAATTAATATACTTAAGTCCTTCTTAAGTTATCTAGTTATTAATAAAGCTATATAAACAGCTATAAAAGAAACTATTAAGGTAATTAACTAGTATTTAGGCTAGTACTAAAGCGTACTTTATATATTCTAGTATATATAATATAACTAGCGCCTATAGGGAAGAAGAGGATATAACTATAGACCTAGTTAATAATAGACCTAATTAACGTTATAAGAATTAGTGTATAGGATAAGCTAGGTAGATAAGAGTAATAAATGCTAGTTTTATATACTATAATCCTTTTTTATATAATGTAATACCCTAAAGGGTTTAAAGAAAATTAGTATACCTAATACTTTTAGCTTTTTATAATAGCTAAAAGCTTTTACTAGTTTATTTTCTACTTTTACTTTATATTTATTAGCTTTTATATAAAGTAAATAAGTAATTACTACTAGCCTTCTAAAAGCTAAAATAGAATTCTTAAGATAGCTTTTTAGAATTTATTAGTTTTAACCTTTATATCTTATATTAGATGTTAGTATTATAAAATAGTTACTAAGTAAAAGGTGTTTTTTAGCCTTTTAAAAGCTTCTTATACTCTAGAGGTTTACTTAAATAGTCCTTATTTTCTATTAAAATTACTAACTTTTAGTAGTTATATTATTAAGGTAATAATACTTAAGTACTTAGGGATAAACTTATAATAGAAGTTATAAAATCTAAAGAATACCTAAATCTTTTTAAATAATACTAATAGCTTCTATTTAGTATTTAATTATACTTCCTACTTATTTATTAATAAACTTTTAGAAGCAATAATATATCTTAAAAACTTAGTCTTTTATATATGAAAGTTTTAGTTACTAAATTCTATAAATAGTTATACTTTCTATAAATAACGTATATATACTATAAGTTAGATAATATAGTAAGCTAAGCACCTTTTCTTACCTTTCTACTATAATATAAGTAAGTTTATCTATAATATATAAAATTAATTAAAACTAGCTATTATCTTCTTCTTTAGTACTATCTAAAAGTACCTAATATATTTATACGTTATACTTTATCTTTCTATAATTCTATATTACTAACAAATATACTTTACCTTCCTCTATATAAGCACCCTCTATATAAATATTCTTACCTTTAGTATTAATAATCCCCTTCTTAACCTATATTACCTCTACTTCTATAGCATTAAGTAACCCTCTAAGATATAGTTAGCTTTTTTTAGCTTTCTAGCGCTTACTTAATACCTTATTTACTATATAAAGCCTAAAGACCTTAGCCTTAATAAACGCTAGTTAGTAGGCTACCTTAACATTCCTTAATCCTTTTTTTTTAGTAAGGTAGAGCTCTATACACCCTTAATTACTATAGTTAGTATCTTTAGTTTCTAAAAGCCCTAGCTAATTAAGCGTAAGTTAGATAGTATAAGCGTTTTTAGCTTAAAGTCTAAGTAAGAAATAATAACTTTAGGGTTAAAAGGTATAAGGCTAGCCTATTAGAAACTAGCTTTTATATTTACTTTACTTATTTAAGTAAAAAATATTACTTTAAAAGTAAAAAAAGAGTTATCCTTTATAATATATATAATCTATGTTTTTATTATATTCTTAATTTCCTTACTATATAAGTATTTTAATAAACTAAAATAACTAATATTAAGAACCTAAAGCTTATATAATAAATAGAGAGGTATATATAACATAATTATTTTTCTTCCTTATAGTAGTTATTAAATAGAGTTAATTTATAGCTATTATAGCTATTTAGGATTAAGAGGTAATAAGTAGCCTTTATATAAGACTTTATAAACTAATTATAATACTTTAGTAAATATAAGCTAATCTTATTTATTATCTATCTATTTATACCTATATAGATATACTAGCTAAGTAGAAACTAACTATTAGTATACTAAAAGAAGAGGTAATATCTACCCTTTATTATAACGTATAGAGGTATTACTTAGCTATCTATATAAATACCTTTAATAATAAAAACCTGTTTATAATTACTTAGCTGCTTTATATAAAGCCTTTTATATTAGTTACAAGTTATAAAACTTTTATATATAATAGTATTCCTATTAAGAAGCTAGTTTTATTAAAATTATAGATATTATAATCTTATATATTATACTTAGTAATTATGTTTTATATAAGTACAAACTAGCCTTAAATAATTATAGAATTTTTAACTAATACTCTCTAGTAATCAATCTAACGTTAGAATTACATATTAAGGTTTAATTAGCGTTATATAAAGTTCTCTACCTATTATAGTTTAATATATATTACGTTATATATGTTAAAGCGGTAATTAGCTATATTTTATACGTCTTTTAGTTATAATAGAAATCCTTAATTAATTAGGTTAATAACCCTTTTATAAATTATTTCTTTTTCTTTAGGTATTATCTTTATTAAATTTACATAAGTGTTAGAAGTAAGAGCTAGAATAACTCTTAATACTTCTATTCTTTATTATATTTCCTTTATTATCAGGAGTATTACGTAATATATATATATATATATATATACATATATTTATTATCTACTAGTTTAGTAGATTAAGATATATATATTGATTACGTAATTATACTGATTACGTAATCAACCGAAGATTCTAGAAGATAGTTAGAGGAGTAAGATTAGCTTTATTTCTCCTCTCTTCTTCTATCTAGGTTAACTTGTTAAGTTAAGCTTATTATCTTACGCAACTGAGGGTTACATACGACATTCTGATTTTTAAGTAGCTCTCGTTAGTATAGAATATTCTAGCAAGCTGGATATAGTTATATAAGGGACTGTTTAGTCTAGTTCTGCCTTCTGTTTCTTCTCCCTCTAAGTAAGTAACTTCTATAGTAACAATCTAACTATTATACTCTGTTTACCTTTATATCCTTATATCTATATCTCTACCCCTCTATATCTTATATTATTGCTTCTATAAGATATATCTTTATATAAGGTTATATACCTTATATTTTATACTATCTCTTTATATCTCTTAGAGAGATAGTAAACCTATTATACTAATAATAAGTTTTATATTATAGTATTTATTTAGTGCGTAAGGTATATAGTATTAATCTAGGGATATTATAAATAGAGGTAGCTTTTTATATAGATAGTTTTAGGTATTTTTTAATAGCTACTAGTGTAAGGATAATACGGCTTTTATTTAAATAAGAGTCTATTATTATATATAGAGAGAAACTAATATATAAAGGAAGTATATAGAAGAAAGAAAAAGTGTTCCGCTTACTATATTATTCTACTTACTATGTATATACGTTAACTAAAACTATAAAAGTAAATATTAAATAGTTTTAGCTTTACTTTATAATCCTAACTAAATAGTAGCTACCTTTAAGGATAAAGAATCTTCTCCTTTATACTAGTACTATACTATAAGGTATAGTAATAAACTAATAATTATTACTACTATAATAACTTAAGGCTAAAAAGTAAGAGAGTTATTAGTAAACGCTTACTAATAGTCTATAGATAATATACAGAAGTTATTAAAAGCTAAAGTTACTATACTAAGGTAATATATTTTATATTAGGTTATAAAGAAGCTTATATATAGTAAAATAGTGCTTATATTACAGTTTATATTTAAAATTAAAAATCTTATTAGAGGACTATAAGGTAAAAATAAGTTTTATATATTATAGTTAGTAAAAGTTTACTCTATAGATAAAGATCTTTTACTAATACTATAATAACTATAAGGTAAGCTATATAAAAGCTTTAAAAACTTCTATACTATTATAAAAAGAATTCTACTAAAAGAATATTTAATAAGATATATAAGAATATATTATAAACTATAAGAAGTACTTAGGGGTTATAATTTTAAAGTATAAGCTATATAGCTAGCTATAATTATTACTACTACTATTATACTTATTATAAAGAATTATAATAGACTTTATTACTAGGCTATTACTAAGCGCTTATAGTAATAGCACTAAGTATAACTATGTTTTAGTTATTATTTACTATATAACTAAGTTTATAAGATTTATCTCTGCTATTAAGATACTTAATATTATAAAGATAGTAAGTATTCTATATAAAGAAATTAAATATAAGTTTAGTATACTAAAAGATATTATAATAAACTAAAATAAGCTTTTAATAAGTATATTTTAAAAGAAGTTTACTAAGGAATAGGTAATTGTAAAGGGGCTACGTAGGCCCTCAGACTAGCCATAGGGAATTCCCGGCTAATAGTCGGCGACACGTCGCCTACATAATCTTAAGAGCAAGGCTAAGCTTTATAGAATCTTTAGCTAAAAGTCTAGTTACTAGAATAGACCTACCTTCTATGCCTTTCTATAAGCAACCTAAAAAGCAGGCCCGCCACTTAGTTATGACGGAATTAGCCTTAAGTAGGAATTTAACATTACAACACGTTCCCAGTCACAGCTTATAGCTATATTGTTATAGGCTACGCTACAATAAGTGTAGCCGGGCTGGTGCCTACTACAACCTACTATCGCTTACAACTAGCTAGGAGGGGCGCACACGTATAACACACATAAGATGAAGGCCTATATAAACCGTGCGTTATTTATACTTCCTACTTTCTCTCCTTAGCTTAGATAAATTATATTAAGTTACTATACGCTTATTATAAGGTAATACTAGCCTATTATATATCTAAGCTTTTAAAATAAAAATAAATACCCTACTAATTATACTATATAATAAGTATATAATAAGACGCTAAAATAGTAATAAGCTATAAAACCTCTTTATTAGCTAAAGTAAAAGCTAAAGTTATAACCTTAAAGTAAGTAATAGTAAAGATAATATAAGAAATAAAAGAGCTTAAAGTAAAAAGTACTAACCCCTAAGGTATAAGCCTTATAATTAAATTATATAATAAGAAGTCTTTAGAAGTAGTAAACACTATACTTACTATAGCTACTATAGTTATTATACCTATACTAGCTAAAAACTACCTCTAGGTTATTTAGAAACTAATACTAAACCCCTTAAAGTTCTCTAGCTAACACTAAGACTTCTCTATATAGTTATACTAAATATATAATAAGCTATATATTAATAAAGCGTTTTTTATAATAAAGTAAAAAGCCTAATACTTTATTAACTCTTACTTAGATATAGCGCTTTAAAGAATAATATTAACTTACTATAAAATAAGAAAAGCTTAAGTAGATTATAACTCTAAAGAGTTCCTAAAGTACCTAAAGCGTATATATAGTAACCTGAATATAAAAACCTATATATCTACCTCCTTAATAAGTATTAAGATAAAGAAGTATAAATTTTTTACTACTTTCCTTCTAAAGTTTAAATAGGTATTAGCTAAAGCTAGAGGCTACCTATAGCTAAGTAAAGTATAAATTATATTTCTTTTAAACGCTTTTCCTTTTTATATTTAAAGTATACTAGTAAGTGTTTTACTTTTTTTTACTTTTTATATATATATATAATAAGTAAGTAAAGTAGCCTAAAAGGTTAAAAACCTAACTAGTAGTATATAGCTTACTTATAAATACTTACTACCTTTAGTATTAAAAGATACTAATAAAGATATATAAATAATAAGAAAAATAATAGTATATATAGCTAGTAAAGCTAAAAAAAAAAACCACCCTAAAGTATAAAAAGTATATACTAAAATATACTAGTATTACGCCTACTAAAAGATTAAATACCTAGCTTAGAATTACCTTAATAGTAAGAAAAAGAAGAGTAAGCCTACCTATATAACTAAAGTAACTACTAAGATTAAGAAGCTTAAGGAAAGTAATAACGCTTATAGTACTACTAAAAGTAGAGAAGAGTTAGAAAAAGAATAACTTTAAAGTAAAATTAAGCTTTAAAGCTAATAAGTAAGAAGTATATAAAATAAAAGGAGTTTTAGTATAAAAGGAAAATAATTAGACTAGCTATACTATTAGATACTTATATTAATAAAGGATCCCTTACCTAAGCCTTTACTAATACTAGTTATAATATTTATATAATAGTAAACTATAACTTTATATATACTTAGTACTTTTTATACGTCTTTTAATAAAAAATCCCTTTAAAAGGGTTTACTAATAAATTAGCTAGTATAATAGTAGAAGAAGTAGTTATATTTAACTTTAAACTTTATAAATACTATTAATATATATATATATGTATTATTCGTAGCCTTAACGTTAATATATTCTTAGGGAAAGCTTAGATAAAATATAACTATACTATTTATATTACTATAAAGCGTACTATTTACTATAGGTAAGTAGACTTTATACTACGCTTAGTTAGTTAATAAGAGTCTATAATAATATATAAAATTAAAGCTACTTAAGTAATTAAAGCGTCTGCCTTTATAGCTATCTGTTATAAAGCTATACGTAAGGATTATACTACTTAATATAACCTATTTATAAAAGGGATAAGTAAAGACTTATAAGCTTTCTTTTAAATTATAGTAGTTAGCCTTATTAATATAAGGAAAGCTTTATAGCTAAAGTTAGATAAAAGGGTAAAATAAGCTACTAAGGTTATTACTATAATAGGTATATATAGAATATAGTAACTTATTTAACCCTAACACCTTAATAAAAGTACTACTATACTAACCTAGCTATAACTACTATATAGAATTAGAACTAGAAGTAACCTTACTATAAGGCCCCCTTTATAGTATATTAAGAGAGGAATTACTAGTCTTAAAGAAAACCCTAGAAGACCTTCTTAATAAAGGCTTTATTTAAGTAAGTAGCTTTATAGTAAGAGTACTAGTGCTTTTTATATATAAAGTAAGTAGTAGGTTACGCTTTTATTATACTTATAAAGTACTAAACGCTATTATAAAAAAAAACTATTATCTACTACCTTTAATCTCTAAGACGCTTTACTATATAGAAGTAGTAAAGTAATATACTAAAGTAAATATAGTAGTAGCCTTTTATAAAATATAAATTACTAAAGATAATAAGTATAAGACTACCTTTTATATATAATATAGGCTTTTTAAATAGTTAGTTTACCCCTTTAGGCTAATAAATACACTTATAAACTAATAGTACTTTATAAATAGCTTACTTTAGGAGTTTCTTAATAACTTTATTACTATATACCTTAATAATATCTTTATTTATTTTAATAGGATAAAAGAGGACTATAAGTAAAAGGTTTAGTAAGTCCTTAAGAAGCTTTATATAGTAAGGCTTAGCCTAGACGTAGGGAAGAGTAACTTTAGTATAAAGAAGGTAAAATACGTTAGCTTTATTCTAAAAGCTAAAAAAAGCATCTTAGTAGACCTAAAAAAGGTATATACTATTTATAAGTAGTTAGTACTTTAGTCTATTAAAGGTATAGGAAACTTCTTAGGCTTTACTAACTATTACTAAATATTTATACCTAACTATACTAAGGTAGTTAAGCTAATAACTTACTTTATAAAAAAAGGCGTAGTGTTTATATAGTTTATAAAGTATACTATAGTATTTAAAAAGCTTAAGAACTACTTTATAATAGCCTTACTACTATAAAACTTTAACCTAGACGCCCTAACGTTTATATAAACTAACTACTTTAGGTTTACACTAAAAGGCACCTTAATGTAAGTAAATAATAAAAGTAAGTGCTAACCTATTACCTTTTACTTATAAAAGCTTACACTAGTGTAATATAACTACTTTATCTATAATAAAAAGCTATTAGTAGTACTAAATTACCTCTAAGTATAAAAAGTAAAGTTATATAGTATTAAAAAGCTTTTTAAAGTAATAGTTAACTATAAGTCCCTTAAGTACTTTATAAAAAAGTAGAAGTTAATAAAGCACTAAAGCTATTAGGCTAAAACGCTTATAGAATATAACTTCTATATTATATACTAACCTAATAAGGATATAAGCGTTTCTAATATACTCTCTTAGTATAAGTAAAATACTTCTTTTATATAAAATAATAACTACTAATAGAGATATATTATTTAAATAATCCTAAATAAAGTGTAACTAGTAATAGCCTACTATATAATAAAGGCGCCTTTAGTACTATATATAGAGGTATTTAAGGATAAAGAACTATAAGCTTTATAAGTTATAATATAAGATAGTAATACTATCTTCTAAGTAGTATATATAGCCGTTTAGTAAAAGGACTACTTACTTCTACCTAACCTCTAGTTATACGTTTAGATTATAAACTACTACCTTAATAATATAAAACAATTTACCTAACGGGAGAGGATATAGGTGCTAGGTAATAACAGCCTTAATTCCCCCTCTAATAGCCTATATACCTAGTTAGTATAATAAAGCTATAACTTAACTATAACTAGGTACCCTAGGAGAAATAGTACCTTAAAGATACTTTTATAAAGGTTTTACTAGCTAAGCTAGTTATAAATAGTATAGCGCTTTATTTATAACTATAACGTATATAGAAGTAATAAGATTTAGTATAATATAAAGAAAAGCCTTTTATAACTATTAAGTATACCTAAGCGCTTAAAAAGTAACCTATTAATAGACTTTATTATAAATCTCCTACTATTTAGCCCTAACTACACTACTAATATATAGGTTATTATAGACTACTTAGGAAAGTTAGTAATACTTAAACTAATAGTAATAATAGATATAAAGGCGTATACTAAAAGATTTCTAGGTTACTATTACTACTTTTATAGTATACTAAAAAGTATTATTAGTAATAAAGGAAGTAACTAAATAAGTAAGTTCTAGTATAAGTTTTATATACTTATAGGTATTAAGTAAAAACTAAGTACGTTATATTACTTATAAAGTAATAAAGCTATAAAGCACTTTAACTAAAAGATCTAAGTAACGTTATATACTTATATAAGTTACCTTTAAAAAGATTAGGTTTATTAAACACTAGTTATATAATTAGTAATTAATAACTATACTACGTTAGTAACTAGGTTAAGCTTTTTCTTTATAAAGTATAGCTACTATATAAACCCTATTATAATTAAAAAAAGTATATAAAAGGTAATAGATATATATAAAAAGGTTACTAAACGACTTATATAAAAGATAACTAAAGTAACTATAATTGTATAAGTAGTAATAGCTATAGCCTAATAATATATAGAAGAATTAGCTAATAAGTAATAGAGTATAGCGAAAAAGTTAAAAGTAAGTAATAATATATAGCTATTAATATATAATTATTACTCTTTATAACTAAATTATAAGCTTAATTAGCTATACTACTATTACTAAGTTACTAAAGTAATTAGCCTCCTTATAGTTAAACGTAACGTACCTAGTAATATTTATAACTAATTTTATATAAACCTATTATAGTATATTAAAAATAACTCTTTACTAAGCTTAAAAGCCTATAACGTATAGCTTTCCCCCCTAATAGAAAATAGTAAAAAAGAATAGTATATTATAAAAATAATTAGTATATAATAGTATAGTAAAAGAAAAATAAAAACACACTAGGTATTAGTATATTAAAAGGGTTTTACTAAAGCTATATAGAAACCTATTAAATTAGTTAAAAACACTATAGCTTTAGACTTTTTTAAAGAGAAGTATAAACCTATTAATATTTATAATAAAAGTAATATATATATATAAAGAAAAATAAAAATATATAATAAGTAAATAAGTAATAAATCTCTATTAAAAGGCTATAGCTTATAAAAAATAACTAAGCCTTATAGGGTAAGTAGTAAAGCTATATAGAATAAGTATACTTAGAATATATAAAAGACTCCCCTACTAGAAGTCTTTTAGCTTAAAGGAGAGGCTATAACTAAGGTTAGTAGTAATAAAGTTAATAAACTAAAGATATAAAGTTAGTATAAGAGTTATATAAAAGAGAAAATAAGACTAATACTTACTCTTTTAAAAGAGACTAAAATCTCTTTAACTATAATAATAAGGTGCTTACCTTAGGTAGCTATAAGACTACTTAAGTAAGAAGTAACCTTACTATATATAGCGTTAGTAGTAGTAGTAGTAGTAGTAGTAGTAGTAGTAGTAGTAATAGCTAGGAAAAAAGAAGTAGGTATAGTAGGTATAGAAGGTATATTATTAAATATACTATAGGTATACTTTCTATATATCTTCTTAGCGCTTTTTTATACCTTTTACTTTAAGTTAGTTATAACCTTTTAGGCCTTAATAGCTAGCTAGAAGGAAGTATACTTTATAAAGCTAAAAGTAGTTAGGGTAGTAGTATAAGTAGTAATAAATATTACCTTATAGAGGCCTAAAGAGGCCTTAGGGATCTAAGTTATATTAGTAAAGCGTAAGATTTATATAAGTAATAAGAGACTTATAGGTTAGTAGCTATAGTTAGACTATATATAGAAGAGATAGTAGTACCTATAGGCGCTAATATTCTCTATATAATAGATAGTAGTAAGGTTATATATAAGGTAGTATATATATAAGAAGTAAGGGTGTATATAAAGGATAGTTAGTATATAGGTAGAAGTAGTAGTAAGGGTAGAGGTGTTAGTATAGCGTCTCTTTATAACTAAAAAGCTATAGTTAGCCTTATTAGCTTTATTATTCTTATTATCTTTATTATCCTAGCTAGGTTAGTTAACTTATGTAATACACTTACTAAAGGAAAGTAACTTATAGTAGGGGTAGGTAACTAAGGCTTAAGGTAGAGGGAGGTAATAGGGTTAAAAACCTTATTATCTTTAGGAGATAAAGAGTAGCTAGGGATAGTAAGAGGCTATCTTATAAGTTAGTAACTAATTAGTAGGTATATATATATATATATAGGCCTATATAAGGATTAGTTTACTTATAGCTATTATAAATTATCTAATTTTTATAATTAATAACTAGTAATTAGTAAAAAGATAATAAAAGTAAAAGGAAAGCGTAGTTATATATAAGATAAATACTTATAATATTAATAAAAAGGCTAGTAAGGAAAAAGGAAGAATAAATAATAAGCCTACTAGCCTATAGGATTATTTAGTAGGTAATTTCTTAAGATATAGTATGTAACTATTAAGGGCTAGTAGAGCCTTATAGCGTAGGAGGGGAGTACGTATTATAGGCTACGCTATAATAAGTATAGCTAGGCTAGTACCTACTATAACCTACTATTACTTATAACTAGCTAAGAGGGGTGTATATATATAACATATATAAGATAAAGGCCTATATAAACTATATATTATTTATACTTCTTACTTTCTCTCTTTAGCTTAGATAAATTATATTAAGTTACTATACGCCTATTATAAGGTAATACTAGCCTATTATATATATACCTTTATAGTAATCTACTACTAACTATCTATTATATACTACCTTTAGATAGATAGTTAGATATAGAAAACTTACTAAACCTTAAAGAAGTATTTATATATTTATTTTAAAAGTTTACTAAATAGATAGGTAGTATAATTAGAAGAAGTAAAGTTTATATATAATATTAGTAAGTACTTATCTATAGGTATATTACTATTTGAAGCCTTATAACGTATATATATAGTAAGTAATGTATTATAGTAAGTAATATACTTCTTTATAACTATAAAGAGGCTATATAGGCCTTTAGACTAGCTTTATAGAATCTTTAGCTAAAAGTCTAGTTACTAAAAAAAACCTACCTTTTATACCCTTCTTAGTTATAGCTTATAGCTATTTACTTTTATAATTCTCTTAGCTTTATAACCTAGAATAACTAGTATAAAATAAAATAAGAAACTATAATTCTAATAGTAAATAATTAATAATCCTTAGGTAAAATAAAAGCCTAAATAAACTATAAGTATCTATAGAATAAAATATAACTATAAGGCTAATAAATATTAGTACTTATTAAGTAATACTACATTTTTATAATAAGGCTTTTAATAACTTAGTATAAGATAAGTAAAAAGTTACTAAATATAAAATAATATAAGGATTTTATTATTAAGATAAATTAAGGGATTATATAAAAAGCTAAATATATAGTAAAGGTTTAGTATTACTAAGTAATAAGCTAGGCTATTTCTACCTTTAGGAGGCTATATATAACTTAGGCCTAGTAAATCTTATATAGATATTTCAGTTAGAAAAATATATATAAAAGTAAAATATAAAGATATATTAGTAAATAAAAAGCTTATTTATATACTTATTAAACGCTTAATAATATAAAATTAGGCTTATAACTTCTTTTTTAAGTTACTTATATTACTATAAAAAAGAATAATTAAATAAAAGGTAGAGATTAAAGACCTTAGGAAGATAGTATAAGAGGTAGAAAGATATTAAGACCTAAATATAAAATTATATAGTATATTATTATAAAATAACCTTAAAAAATAACTATATAGAGATATAGATTATAACTTAAGATAAATATCTTTTTAAAAAGCTACCTTGTAAGTAAGTAGTATATAAGTCTTATTAACACTAGGCTAAAACCTAAGGCTTTTAGCTTTAGGGATATCCTAAAGTAAAAGAAGAAGAGGTAAACGCTTTATAAGTACCTTATAATACTTACTAAGATCCTACTGAACTAAATATAAACCCTTAAAAAATAGTAGTAAAGCCTTAAAAAGTAGTAGTAATACGCTAATAGGTTAGTATTCTAATTTTATAAAGGCTTTTACTTTTTAAAAAGGCTTCTATTGACGTAATTATAATAGAAAACTAAGTTAGATTACTAAATAATTTAAAACATAAATAGAAATAAGTAATACTTAAGATTATATATACTACGTTAAGAGATACTATACTAATTAGAGAAATAGAGAAAAAATAAGTAATTATTTAATAAAGATATACTAAGCACTAGGTAGAAGTTAATATAGATATATATTTTTAGACTAATTATATTAGTATAAGGCTAGTTAAGCTACTTAAGGTATAGCTAGCTAGTATAAATTATTTTACTTTAGTTAGGTCTAATAGGAGTAAGGAGGCGTTAACGTATATATATAGTAAGTTAGATCATATAGTAAGCTAGATAATTTGTCTTCCTCCTATATACTTCTATTATATATTAGTCTTTCTCTATATATAATAATAAACTCTTATTTAAATAAAAGCCGTATTATCCTTATACTAGTAGCTATTTAAAAAGACCTAAAACTATCTATATAAAAAGCTACCTCTATCTTTAACATCTCTAAATTAATACTATATAACTAACGTACTAAATAAATACTATAATTTAAAACTTATGTAAATTTACTAAAGATAATACCTATAGAAAAAAACGTAATTTATAAAAGGGTTATTAACCTACTTAATTAAGAATTTCTATTTTAACTAAAAGATATATAAAATATAGCTAATTACCTTCTTAATATATATAATATAATATATATTAAACTATAATAGGTAAAGAACTTTATATAATACTACCTAAACCTTAATATATAAATCTAATATTAGATTAATTATTAAAAAGTATAAGCTAAAAATCCTATAATGTTTTTTAATTAATTTACACTTATATAAAATATAATTACTAAGTATAATATATAAGATTATAATATCTATAATTTTAATAAAACTAGCTTCTTAATAGGAATACTATTATATATAAAAGTTATTATAACTTCTAACTAATATAAAAGGCTTTATATAAAGCAGCTAAGTAATTATAAATAGGTTTTTATTATTAAAGGTATTTATATAGATAGCTAGGTAATATCTCTATACGTTATTATAAAAAGTAGATATTACCTCCTCTTTTAGTATACTAACAGCTAGTTTCTACCTAACTAATATATACACTTAAGTAAAAATAGATAGATAATAAATAAAATTAGCCTAAATTAGCTAAAATATTATAATTAGTTTATAAAATTCTATATAAAAAGTACTTATTACCTCTTAATTTTAAATCGCTATAATAGCTATAAATTAACTCTATTTAATAGCTACTATTAGGAAGAAAAGATAATTATATTATATAAGCTTTAGCTTCTTAATATTAGTTATTTTAGTTTATTAAAATACTTATATAGTAAGAAAATTAAGAAGATAATATAAATATAGATTATATATATAATAAAAAATAACTTCTTTTTTAGCTTTAAAGTAGCGTTTGCTACTTTAATAGGTAAAATAAACGTATAAGTAGGTTTTTAATAGGCTAGCCTTATACCTTTTAACCTAAAAGTTATTATTTCTTACTTAGACTTTAAGCTAAAAACGTTTATACTATTTAACTTATAGCTAAATAGTTAGGGCTCTTAAGATCTAAAGATACTAATAATAGTAATTAATAGCGTATAAAGTTCTACCTTATTAGAAAAAAGGAATAAGAAATATTAAGGTAGCTTACTAATACTATTATATAAAGTAATTAACTTATAGTTAAAAGGTATTAGTAAGTTAGTATATAAACTAGCTTAATATAAGCTAAGGTTACTAGGCTTTATATAGTAAATAAGGTACTAAGTAAGCGCTAGAAAGCTAAAAAAAAAAGCTAACTATATCTTAAAGATTTACTTAATACTATAGAAGTAGAGGTAATATAGGTTAAGAAGGGGATTATTAATACTAAGGGTAAAAATATTTATATAGAGGGTGCTTATATAAAGAAAGGTAAAGTATATAGTTAGTAATATAGTAATTATAGAAAGATAAAGTATAATATATAAATATATTAGGTAGTTTAGGATAGTACTAAAGAAGAGGATAATAATTAGTTTTAATTAATTTTATATATTATAATTAAATTTACTTATATAATAGTAGAAAGTAAGGAAAAAGTGTCTAGCTTACTATATTATTAAACTTACTATGTATATACGTTATCTGTAATATACTAAATTATATTTTTTCTTTTAGACTTAAGATATAGGCTATAGAAGATTTAGTAACTTTCTACTAAATTAATATATCCTAAAGGCTTTTTAGATCTTTTTTTATTCTAATTATTAATAAAAAGAGATAGTATTATTATTAATACTTAAATAAACTATTAGAAGTATAATTATATATCTATTACTAACCTTAAGTAGATTATAAAATAAATTATAGAAAATAATAAGAAGGTATATATAGTGTATTTCTATAGCGCCTTAGTAGATAATAAATCCTTTATAATAGCCTAAAAAAAATAAAGAAAAGTATAAGGAAATTAACTATACTCCTTTTAGAATTAGAGTTAGAATAAGAAGCGTTTAATAAATAGGAAGTAAAAATAGTTAACCTACTAATAGAAGTAAAGTATACTATAGACTTAAAACTAAATAAGAAACTTTTATATAGGCTAATATACTCTCTTAACTAAAAGTAATTAAAAAAGCTTTATAATTATATTACTTAAAATATACTAAATAGTTATATAAAGGTGTAATAAGCTAGTATTACCTTACGATAGGCGTATAGTAACTTAATATAATTTATCTAAGCTAGGGAGAGAAAGTAGGAAGTATAAATAACATACAGTTTATATAGGCCTTTATCTTATACATATTATATATATATACCCCTCCTAGCTAGTTATAAGTAATAGTAGGTTGTAGTAGGTACTAGCCTAACTATACTTATTATAGCGTAGCCTATAACACGTACTTCCCTCCTATACTATAAGGCTTTACTAGCCCTTTATAGTTACATACTATATCTTAAGAAATTACCTACTAAATAATCCTATAGGCTAGTAGGCTTATTATTTATTTTTCTTTTTTTTTTACTAGCCTTTTTATTAATATTATAAGTATTTATTCTATATATAACTACGCTTTCTTTTTACTTTTATTATCCTTTTACTAATTACTAGTTATTAATTATAGAAATTAGATAATTTATAATAGCTATAAGTAAACTAATCCCTATATAGGCCTACGTATACGTATATATATACCTACTAATTAGTTACTAACTTATAAGATAGCCTCCTATTATCTCTAGCTGCTCCCTATCCCCTAAGGATAATAAGGTTTTTAACCCTATTACCCCCCCTACTATAAGTTACTTTCCTTTAGTAAGCGTATTACGTAAGTTAACTAACCTAGCTAGGATAATAAGGATAATAAGAATAATAAAGCTAATAAGGCTAACTATAGCTCCTTAGTTATAAAGAGACGCTATACTAACGCTTTTACTTTTACTATTACTCCTACTTACGCACTAACTGTTTTTTATATATACTCTTACTTCTTATATATATACTACCTTACGTATAACCTTACTACTATTTATTATATAAAAAACATTAGTACCTATAGGTACTACTATCTCTCCTATATGTAGTCTAACTATAGCTACTAACCTATAAGTCTCTTATTACTTATATAAATCTTACGCCTTACTAATATAACTTAGATCCCTAAGGCCTCCTTAGGCTTTTATAAGGTAATATCTATTACTACTTATGCTACTACTCTAACTACCTTTAGCTTTATAAAGTATACCTCCTTTTAGCTAGCTGTTAAGGCCTAAGAGGTTATAACTAACTTAGAGTAAGAGGTATAGAAAAGCGTTAAGAAGATATATAGAAAGCGTGCCTATAGTACGTTTAATAATATACCCCTTACGCCTATTACACTTACTCCCTCTTTCTTAGCTATTACTACTACTACTACTACTACTACTACTACTAACGCTACGTATAGTAAGGTTACTCCCTACCTAAGTAGTCTTATAGCCGCTTAGGGTAAGCGCCTTATTATTATAGTTAAGGAGATTTTAGTCTCTCTTAAGAGAGTAAGTATTAGTCTTTTTCTCTCTCTTATATAGCCTTTATACTAACTTTATATCTTTAGTTTATTAACTTTATTACTACTAACCTTAGTTATAGCCCCTCCCTTAAGCTAAGAGACTTCTAGTAGGGGAGTCTCTTATACGTTTTAAACGTACTTATTTTATATAGCTTTACTACTTACCCTATAAGGCTTAGTTATTTTTTATAAGCTATAGCCTTTTAATAGAGATTTATTACTTATTTACTTATTATATGTTTTTGTTTTTCTTTATATATATATATTACCTCTATTATAGACGTTAATAGGTTTATACTTCTTTTTAAAAGAGTTTAAAGCTATAGTATTTTTAACTAATTTAATAGGTTTCTATATAGCTTTAGTAAAACCCTCCTAACGTACTAGCGCCTAGCGCGTTCTTATCTTTTTTTTACTACGCTATTATATACTAATTATTTCTATAATATACTATTCTTTTTTACTATCTTCTATTAGAGGGAAAAGCTATATATTATAAGCTTTTTAGCTTAGTAAAAGGTTATTCTTAGTATAACGTAATAGGTTTATATAAAATTAGTTATAGATATTACTAGGTACGTTAAGTTTAACTATAAAGGGGCTAATTACTTTAGTAACTTAGTAATAGTAGTATAGCTAATTAAGCTTATAATTTAGTTATAGAAAGTAATATTTACGTATTAATAGCTATATATTATTACTTATTTTAAACCTTTTAGCTATACTCTATTACTTATTAGCTAATTCTTCTATATATTATTAGGCTATAGCTATTACTTCTTATACTATTATAGTTACTTTAGTTATCCTTTATATAAGTCGTTTAGTAACCTTTTTATATATATCTATTACCTTTTATATACTCTCTTTAACTATAATAAGGTCTATATAGTAGCTATACTTTATAAAGAAAAAGCTTAACCTAGTTACTAACGTAGTATAGTTATTAATTACTAATTACGTAACTAGTATCTAATATACCTAATCCTCTTAAAGGTAACTTATATAGGCGTATAGCGTTACTTAGATCTTTTAGTTAAAGCGCTTTATAGCTTTATTACTCTATAGGTAATATAACGTACTTAGTCTTTACTTAATACCTATAAGTATATAAAACCTATACTAAAACTTACTTATTTAGTTACTCCCTTTATTACTAATAATACTTTTTAGTATACTATAAAAGTAGTAATAGTAACCTAGAAATCTTTTAGTATATACCTCTATATCTATTATTACTATTAGATTAAGTATTACTAACTTTCTTAGGTAGTCTATAATAACCTATATATTAGTAGTATAGTTAGGGCTAGATAGTAGGAGATCTATAATAAAGTCTATTAATAAGTTGCTTTTTAGGCGCTTAGGTATACTTAATAGTTATAAAAGGCCTTTCTTTACGTTACGCTAGATCTTACTACTTCTATATATATTATAGTTATAAATAAAGCACTATACTATTTATAACTAGCCTAGCTAGTAGAACCTTTATAAAAGTATCTCTAAAGTACTATTCCTCCTAAGGTACCTAGTTATAGTTAAGTTATAGCTTTATTATACTAACTAAGTGTATAAGCTATTAGAGGGGGAATTAGAGTTATTATTACCTAGCACCTATATCCTCCCCCTCTAGGTAAGTTATTTTATATTATTAAGGTAGTAGTCTATAATCTAAATACGTAACTAAAGGTTAGGTAGAAGTAAGTAGTCCTCTTACTAAATAGCTATATACACTACTTAGAAGATAGTATTACTATCTTATATTATAGCCTATAAAGCTTATACTTTTTTATTTTTAAATACCTTTATATATAGCGCTAGAGGCGCCTCTATTATATAGTAGGCTATTACTAGTTATACTTTATTTAGGATTATTTAGATAATATATCCCTATTAGTAGTTATTATCTTATATAAAGGGGGTATCTTACTTACGCTAGGAGAGTGTATTAGGAACGCTTACGTTTTTACTAAGCTAGTATATAATATAGAAGTTATATTCTATAAGCATCTTAGCCTAATAGCTTTAGTACTCTATTAACTTCTACTTTTTTATAAAGTACTTAAGAGACTTATAGTTAACTATTACTTTAAAAAGCTTTTTAGTACTATATAACTTTACTCTTTATACTTAGAGGTAATTTAGTACTACTAATAGCTTTTTATTATAAATAAGGTAGTTATATTACGTTAGTATAAGCTTTTATAAGTAAAAAGTAATAGGTTAGCGCTTACTTTTATTATTTACTTATATTAAGGGGCCTTTTAGTGTAAACCTAAAGTAGTTAGTCTTTATAAACGTTAGGGTATCTAAGTTAAAGTTTTATAGTAGTAAGGTTATTATAAAGTAGTTCTTAAGCTCCTTAAATACTATAGCGTACTTTATAGACTATATAAATATTATACCTTTCTTTATAAGGTAAGTTATTAGCTTAACTACCTTAGCGTAGTTAGGTATAAACATCTAGTAATAGTTAGTAAAGCCTAAGAAGCTTCTTACACCCTTAATAGACTAAAGTGCTAACTACTTATAAATAGTATATACCTTTTCTAAATCTACTAAAACGCTTTTTTTAGCTTTTAAAATAAAGCTAATATACTTTACTTTCTTTATACTAAAGTTACTTTTCCCTACGTCTAAGCTAAGCCTTACTATATAAAGCTTCTTAAGAACTTAGTAAACCTTTTACTTATAGTCTTTTTTTATCCTATTAAAATAAATAAAAATATTATTAAGGTATATAGTAATAAAGTTATTAAGAAACTTCTAAAGTAAGCTATTTATAAAGTACTACTAGTTTATAAGCGTGTTTATTAGCCTAAAGGGGTAAACTAACTATTTAAAAAGCCTATATTATATATAAAAGGTAGTCTTATACTTATTACCTTTAGTAATTTATATCTTATAAAAGGCTACTACTATATCTACTTTAGTATACTACTTTACTACTTCTATATAGTAAAGCGTCTTAAAGATTAAAAGTAGTAAATAATAGTTCTTCTTTATAATAGCGTTTAGCGCTTTATAATTATAATAAAAGCGTAACCTACTGCTTAGTTTATATATAAAAAGCACTAACACCCCTACTATAAAGCTACTTACTTAGATAAAGCCCTTATTAAAAAGGTCTTCTAAAGTCTTCTTTAGGATTAGTAATTCCTCCCTTAACATACTATAAAAAGGGCCCTATAGTAAGGTTACTTCTAGTTTTAATTCTATATAGTAGTTATAGCTAGGTTAGTATAGTAGTACTTTTATTAAGGTATTAGAGTTAAATAAGTTACTATATTCTTTATATACCTATTATAGTAATACTATAACCTTAGTAGCTTATCTTACCCTTTTATCTAACTTTAGCTATAAAGCTTTCTTTATATTAGTAAGGCTAACTACTATAATTTAAGAGAAAGCCTATAAGTCCTTACTTATCCCTTTTATAGATAGGTTATATTGAGTAGTATAATCCTTACGCGTAGCCCTATAATAAATAGCTATAAAGGCAAGCGCTTTAATTACTTAAGTAGCTTTAATTTTACATACTATTATAGACTCTTATTAACTAACTAGGCGTAGCGTAAGGTCTACTTACCTATAGTAAATAGTACGCTTTATGGTGTTATAAATAGCGTAGTTATATTCTATCTAAGGTTTTCCTAAGAATATATTAACGTTAAGGCTACGTATAACGTATATATATATATACTAGTAGTATTTATAAAGTTTAAAATTAAATATAACTACTCCTTCTACTATTATACTAACTAATTTATTAGTAAACCCTTTTAAAGGGATTTTTTATTAAGAGATATATAGGAAGCACTAAGCGTATATAAAGTTATAGTTTACTATTACGTAAGTATTATAACTAGTATTAGTAAAGGCTTAGGTAGGGGATCCTTTATTAACGTAAGTATCTAATAGTATAGCTAGTTTAATTATTCTCCTCTTATACTAAAACTCCTTCTATCTTATATACTTCTTACTTATTAGCTCTAAAGCTTAATTTTACTTTAAAGCTATTTTTTTTCTAACTTTCTTTTACTTTTAGTAGTACTATAAGCGTTATTACTTTCCTTAAGCTTCTTAATCTTAGTAGTTACTTTAGCTATATAAGTAAGCTTACTCTTCTTTTTCTTACTATTAGAGTAATTATAAGCTAAGTATCTAATCTTTTAGTAGGTATAGTACTAGTATATTTTAATATATACTTTTTATACTTTAGGGTGTTCTTTTTTTTTAGCTTTACTAGCTATATATACTATTATTCTTTCTATTATTTATATATCTCTATTAGTATCTTTTAACGCTAGGGGTAGTAGGTATCTATAAGTAGGCTATATACTACTAGCTAGGTTTTTAACCTTTTAAGCTACTTTACTTACTTATTATATATATATATATAGAAGGTAGAAGAAAGTAAAACGCTTACTAGTATACTTTAAATATAAAAGGGAAAAATATTTAAAAGGAGTATAATTTATACTTTACTTAGCTATAGGTAGCCTTTAGCTTTAGCTAATACCTATTTAAACTTTAGGAGGAAGGTAGTAAAAAATTTATACTTCTTTATTTTAATACTTATTAAAAAGGTAGATATATAGGTTTTTATATTTAGGTTACTATATATATACTTTAGGTACTTTAGAAACTCTTTAGGGTTATAATCTACTTTAGCTTCCTCTATTTTATAGTAGGTTAATACTATTCTCTAAAGTACTATATCTAAATAGAAGTTAATAAAGTACTAAGCTTTTTACTTTATTATAAAGAACGCTTTATTAATATATAGCTTATTATATATCTAGTGTAACTATATAAGGAAGTCTTAGCGCTAGCTAGAGAACTTTAGGGGGTTTAGTATTAGTTTCTAAATAACCTAGGGGTAGTTTTTAGCTAGTGTAGGCGTAATAACTATAATAGCTACTATAGGTGTAGTATTTACTACTTCTAAAGACTCCTTATTACGTAATTTAATTGTAAGGCTTATACTTTAGGGGTTAGTACTTCTTACTTTAAGCTTTCTTATTTCTTATATTATCTCTACTATTACTTACTTTAAGGCTATAACTTTAGCTTTTACTTTAGCTAATAGAGAGGTTTTATAGCTTATTACTATTTTAGCGTCTTATTATATACCTATTATATAGTATAATTCATAGGGTATTTATTTTTATTTTAAAAGCTTAGATATGTAATAGGCTAGTATTACCTTATAATAGGCGTATAGTAACTTAATACGATTTATCTAAGCTAGGGAGAGAAAGTAGGAAGTATAAATAACGTATAGTTTATATAGGCCTTTATCTTATATATGTTATATGTGTACGCCCCTCCTAGCTAGTTATAAGCGATAGTAGGTTATAGTAGGTACCAGCCTAGCTACACTTATTATAGTGTAGCCTATAACAAAAGGTATTAGTTAGTAAAGTAGGTACTTTAATCCTCTTTATACTTAAGAAAGATAATACTTTATACTTATATATAGATTATGAAGGCCTTAATAAAGTTATAATTAAGAAGAGGTCTTTTTTACCCCTAATTACTAAGCTTTTAGAGAGGCTAATAAAGTAAGATAAATCTTAAAAATTAATCTTAGAGATATATACTACTATATTTATATTAGGTTAGTAGACTAGTAGAAGATTATATTTTAAATAAAATATATTTACTTTAAATATATAGTTATACCTCTTAAACTTATAAATATACTTATAATACTTACAGCGTTTATTAAATAAACGCTTAGTAAGCTAATTTATATATACTATATTATATATATAAATAATATAATAGTTTATTTTAAAACTAAAGATTAATATTTTAAAAATATTCTAAAGGTTTTAGTTAGGCTATATAAAATATAACTATTTATAAAACTTAGTAAGTATAACTTTTTATTAGTATAATAGGTTTACTATCTTTCTTATAGATATAAAGAGATAGAATAAAATATAAGGTATATAACCTTATATATATATATCTCTTATAGAAGTAAGAATATAAGATATAAAGAGGTAAAGTAATAATATAGATATAAGGATATATAAGAAATAAAGAGAGTATAATAGTTAGATTATTACTATAGAAGTTACTTACTTAAAGAGAGAAGAAAATAGAAGATAAAACTAGACTAAACAGTCCCTTATATAACTATATCCTACTTACTAGAATATTCTATACTAACGTAAGCTGCTTATAAATCAGAATATTATACGTAACCCGTAGTTACCTAAGATAATAACCCTAACTTAAATACGTTAACCTAGATAGAAGAAGAGAGGAGAAATAAAGCTAATCTTACTCCTCTAACTATCTTCTAGAATCTTTAGTTAATTACGTAATCATACTAATTACGTAATTAATATATATATTAATCTACTAAACTAGTAGATTATAAATATATATATATATATATTACGTAATACTCCTTATAATAAAGGAAATATTACTAAGAATAGAAGTATTAAGAGTTATTCTAACTCTTACTTCTAATACTTTTATATCTAAAAGACTAAGTTTTTAAGATATGTTATTACTTCTAAAGGTATATTAATAGATAAAAAGAAAGTATAATTAATTACTAAATAGAAGCTACTAGTATTATTTAAAAAGATTTAGGTATTCTTAGGATTTTATAACTTCTATTATAAGTTTATCTATAAGTACTTAGGTATTATTACCTTTATAACGTTACTACTAAAAGGTAGTAACTCTAATAAAAAATAAAAGCTATTTAAATAAACCTTTAAAGTATAAAAGGCTTTTAAGAGGCTAAAAGACGCCTTCTACTTAGTAACTATTTTATAATACTAAAACCTAATATAAAATATAAAGGTTAAAAATAATATATTTTAAAAGGCTATCTTAAAAATCTTATTTTAGCTATTAGAAGGCTAGTAGTAACTAGTTACTTACTTCTTATAAAAGCTAATAAACATAAAATAGAAGTAAAAAATAAGCTAGTAAAAGCTTTTAGCTATTATAAAAAGCTTAAATTATTAGGTGTATTACCTCTTAAGACTATTAAAGGTATTTAAAGTACTAATAGACTATTAGGTATTAAAATAAATAATTAATATATCTATTAAACCTTTTATAAAAGACTTACTAAATAAGTCTATAAGTTATTTACCTTTAATTTTAAAATAATATAATACTTTAGAGTTATAAATCTAATAGATAGTCTATTTAAAAACCTAAACTATATAAAAAAAGAAGTATTATATAATAAAATACTTTTTATACTTTTAAAAAAGATAAAACTAATTAATAAGCTATTACTAAGTACTTATTAAGCTATTATATTACTTAAAGGAGAAAGTAAAATATTAATAGCGTTTATATAAGCTATTAAATCTATACTATAAGAAAAAGCTTTTTTACCTTAAAACCTTATTTAACCTAAAGGTTCTAAAGTAATTCTATATCTATTATAGCTATAAAAACCTATAGCTATATAGGCTAAAAAGAATTATAAAACGCTTAATAAAAACCTAAAAAGAAGAAAGAAAACCTAAAGCTAAAGTTATTATACTAAAATAATATATTTTATATATAGTTATTATAAAACTAATAATATATAATATAGTAATTTTTTAATAGCTATTAGACGCTTTAAAATACCTTATTAATAGACTATAGGCTAATAATAATAAATACTAAAAGTAAGTAGTAAGGGCTTATAAACTAACTAGAAAATAAAAAGAATATTATCTAAATAACTAAAAAACCTTATTTTATAAAAAAAAGATTAATAAATTTTTTTAAATAGTTATTATAATTAGTAATTATTTACTAATACTATAATAACTTAATAATAAGGTATATAGGTATAAATAAAACTATAAAGCTTATTTTAAGGTTAATTTATTAGCTTTAAATCCTAGAGAATATTAGGGGCTATATATATACTTATAAATATACTAAAAGATAAGAATTTCTAAGTATAAGCCTTATTAAGAACTCTAAGTATTACTATTACTAGCTTACCCTTTTAAGGAAATTAGTATAGATTTTATTATAAGCTTATTATAAAGCGTTTAAAGTAATAGTCCTTAGTATAATAGAATTTTTATAATTATTTACTATACTATTTTAGGTTTTCTTTCTCTTTTATACTAGTAGTAATAGTCTTAAATAACCTTACTTTCTAAAGAAACACCTAATATAATTATATAATTATAAAGATATACTTCTTAAGTTATCTAGTTAATAATATAGCTATAGAAGTAGCTACTAAAAGAGCTATTAAGGTAATTAACTAGTATTTAGGCTAGTACTAACGTGTACTTTATATAATTTAGTATATATAATATAATAAGCGCCTATAGAGAAGAAAAGGATATAAATATAAACCTAACTAATAAAAAACTTAATTAACGTTATAAGAATTAGTGTGTAAGATAAGCTAGGTAGAAGAGGGTAATAAACGCTAGTTTTATATACTATAATCCTTTTTTATATAATATAATACTCTAAAGGGTAACTAGTTATCTATATATTACTAAATAATAATAAAATAATATACCTATAAAAATTACTAATAATATAAAAGAATAATACCTTTATTATTAGTAAAATTAAGATTAATTTACTACTTTTTAATAACTATTATAAAAATTTTTTTTTACCTTTATTATTACTTATAGTTAAAAGGATATTACGTAATAACTTTAGAAGCTAAAGGTATATAAGGGGGAAGTAATTATAATAAGTATAAGACTAGCCTTATAACTAGTTACTAATAAGTTAGTAAATAGTATATAGGCGTATCTTAGGAAAACCTTTTCCTATAAAAAGCCTACCCCTTAGTAGGCTCTTTAAGCTTTAGTCTCTTAATACACTAATACCTATATTATAACCTTACTAGTTAAGTGCTTATAGCTAAATCTCTTACACTTTTAACTCTTTTAAAGTTATTAACTATTTAAGCTATCTTTAATAGAAATAGCTAGCTAGATAATATAGTATATAGTATACTAACTAAGTAGCTAATAACTAAATACTAATTCGCTTCTCAAGTTAATTAATGTATAATATAGCTTAAAAGAGACTACTATAGTAACTATTAATATAATTAAATAGTACTTAAGCTAATACTAAAGTATGCTTTATATAATCTAGTATATATAATATAACTAGTGCCTATAGGGAAGAAGCTTAAGATATAACTATAGACTTAGCTAATAATAGACCTAATTAACGTTAAAAGAATTAGTGCTGCTATTCTAAACGTAGGCGTAGGATAATCTAGGTACAAGAGAGTAATAAACGCTAGTTTTACACACTATAATCCTTTTTCACATAATATAATACCCTAAAGGGTATTATACAATTATATAAAGTAACTATAAATTAAATATATATATATATTATTTCTCTATAGTATCTACTAAGTAATCTAGAATTCAAGATTTATAGCTTTGTATAATACGTATAAATAGGAATGCTTTTGAGTCCTTTATAGGAACAGTGTGTTATCGACATGTCGTTCAAACATTTATGCCTTAGGCACCCACCGGCTTCTCCTTTTTCCGGATCCTGTCCAATCCTCTATGGCTAACCGTCACATCATCAACACCAGAACTATCGACCTTGCTGCTTGTCGACGCCAACTCATAGTCACTCGTCGTCCAATGCACCCAATTCATCACTAGTAACCCTGAACCACTCTGATCCGGACCCTCAATAGTTCACCGAAGCGATTGCGCTGACACTACGCCTTAACTATGTCGACCCGTCAAGCGGCACTGTGAGCCTGCACCGCGAACAGCGACGACCGACCCCGAACGAGCCTTGAGCTAACAATTTCCCGCCAGGTCCCTGTACCGCCGGTCGCTGAAGCTCGCACTTGACTGGGCTGTTCATCGTCACCTTTGGAGAGGCCAGGCACTCTACATCCGGTCACTATTCGAGGCGAACCGAAATGTGACGGATTCCCGGCAGAAGAGGGTGAGGGCATCCCCCAATTCGCTACCCAGGTCCCCGTTGTAGCTTTCTTTACGACAGACATCGTTAACAACTCTGCAACCAGGAGCTATTGGTTCAGACGGAGAACCTAATGGCGAAGTGGAAACATCCGGAACCCTACGTGCACCCGACTGCACCCGGCGGTTCGTGACTCCAATCAAGAGATATTTGCCTAAGATAACAATGACGCTGACGATGGTATCACAGGATCCAAGTATGAGCGCAACCTTCGTGCACCTATCCTTGACCGTAAGTTACAGGACCGTCCGGCAGATTGATGGCATCTTTGCTAACTTGCGGCCAGCGCCTCCTCCATTGAAATTCTGAGCATTGAGGAACAGGATTAGAGGGACTGGAACTGTATATATGTTTGACACCATGCATAGACAAGGGTTTACTGCCAAGGGAGTACCGGCCCATTCCACCGAACAGGATTTCTCTAGCTGCACCGCATCGCCAGGGAGGAAGGAAATGGAGCGTAACTAGGACACTAGGTTTCAGTATGTCTGCTTCGGGATGTCGCCGCTATTTCTGCCACGCTTCTTAATGAAGACATCGCGCACCTTCGTATAACATGATTGTTGTTACTCGGTTCCGAAAGATGGGCACTGGAAAAGAATATACACCCGATGTTTCAAGACTTAGAAACGCAATGGCATGTAAGCAACAGTCGGCCGTTGTTGCTGAGTATTCCCCACATTGTAACGTACTGCGCTTGGCTTGCATAGGTCGCTGACAACCTTGATATTGAAAGACCAAGATGCAAGCCCGTCAGGGGTACGCGCAGATACATCGACGACTGCCTGGGTGAACTTGACGAAGAGAAATATGATATGAAAACATGGCACGTTGCCAAGTCGTTGTATGAATGCAGCAAAAATGATCTTCAAAGGTATTCTCATTCGTAACCGCAGCTTCCTGCCGTGGTATTATTGTACAACCCAAACGTGAAAATCAACCATGAACCCTGAACCGTGACCCCGATGTCATGACAACCCAAAGCAGCCGACCAGCACGAAAGAAACCCAAACCACAGACACCCATTTACAGCTCTTGGCTTTGGTTCTTGCCACCCTTGCCGGTCTTCTTGGGCAACAGGTCTGAAATAATGTTAGATCCAAGCTCAGAAATAGCGACTCAAGAGGCTTACTCTGGTGAATGTTAGGCAGAACACCACCCTGGGCAATCGTGACGTGACCCAAAAGCTTGTTCAGCTCCTCATCGTTGCGGATGGCGAGCTGGAGATGACGGGGAATGATACGAGTCTTCTTGTTGTCGCGAGCAGCGTTGCCAGCCAGTTCGAGGATCTCAGCAGCCAGGTACTCGAGGACAGCGGCGAGGTAGACGGGGGCACCAGCACCAACACGTTGAGCGTAGTTGCCCTTGCGGAGCAGACGGTGAACACGACCGACGGGGAAAGCGAGACCGGCCTTGGAGGAACGGCTATAGGCGTACGTTAGTGAGAGCCCATTAACCGGCATTGAACCACGAATCGCGTTCCGCCATCAATGTACTAGGTAGCCATGCGGGCATAGGAGAAACTTACGATTGCGCGTTCTTAGAACCGCTGGCCTTGCCGCCGGACTTGCCGCCTCCAGTCATTGTGAATGTGGGTTTTTAGGTTGTGAGAGTGGGAAGAATTGGGTATTGTTTGCTTGACGCGAAAAAAGCGACCGGGCTGGATGCTGGCTGTTGGTTGTAGATGGAAAAGTGAGATGAAGATGGAAGAGAGTGAAGATGGTGGGGAGTCAAGAAGTTAAGTAGTTTTCGCGTTGGAGGAGCTCAATCACGGATCACCAGCGCGCGACTGGGCGCTAAGCCGAAACCAGAAATTCGTGTTGTGGTGCACCATTTTCTCTGGGGCCCACGGCAAGAGATACGTACCCTTTCTCTAATCGCTCCCGCGTGGAGCAAGGAGCCCGGACGGGCTAGTCAAAGGCGCACACATGCAAGCACGGGCACCCCAACGCAGGGAAATAAAAACCCCCAGAGGCCCGCCGTTCTTTCGCACCCTTGGATGTAAAATCACATGTCCCTACCTGCTGCCTCTTTTCCCATTTTGTACCTGTTTCTTTTCACAATGATTATGACTGGCCAGGAAAAACAGGCATTTCGCCGATGGTTATAATTCTCCCACGTTTGCTATAGTTGCACCTTTCCCTTGTTTTTTGACATCAATTAATTTCCAATTCATTTCCTATGGTCTTCGTTTCTTTCCTACAAAAGACACGGCGCCGACACAATCAGCCGACATACAAGTGTTGGGGATAACCCTGCATCCGTTTATTGGATTATTCTGACTCGGGGGACACTCACCCTCGACTCGTTATTATTGTATCGCATGCTCGCCAACTTGCTGCAAGCTTTTCATGTCGGACTCTCATCATCTGGCCAATGTCGTTCTTCCGGGACCAAGTGCTGTTGGAAGTCTTGGTGCATCAGCAAGCTTGAAAGAGAAAGTTCAAAAGAAGGACATTGATGACAAAAACGCATTTGTGGTCTTTAGGACAGTCTGACATGGACTCACCAATGCTTTCCGACATAGCTAGTATCCATATAGGATCCCAAATGTGAGATGCGGGCTTGTTCAATGTGTCCACACCGGACCCGGGCATCTGGCATCTGGGTCTCACGGCCCATCATCACGCTATCTTACGCCGGGTCCGGACAATGTAGAGGCGGAGCCGTGTACAGTGACCCCTGTACAAAATTCGTGATGTAAGTTGAAAAGAAACCAGATTCAGCCTTGCGGATGTAGCGATGGAGGGGGCTGTAAGTCTAGCGAGCCCACTTAATTGCCTTCTGCCTCGTTTGCTGTCTGGAAGGCGCGTCACGTCCTAGACTTTAGTTGGGTATACCGCAAGTTGTCTGGTCCATGCTCCTGATTTAACTTGACCTCTACAGAGTATGTGCTTCTAGGGGTCGATCACAGAGGCCGAGCCACCCCTGAGTAGGATCCGGAGCTGTGACTCCAGTTAGGCGATGGCGACGGGTGGGCGGACAGTGTTGTAGGCCTAGAGTGAGTCCAGCGACAGCCGGCGTCGCGTTCACAGGACTGAGCATGGATCGTGGACGCGTCAAGGGGAGTGGGCAAGGGGAGTTCAGGCACGTTGCACGTGCCGAACTTGCCTATCGCGACGCCGCAGATAGGAGGTTAGTATATTGCTACGGTTGAGTCACTTATTGCGAGGAACACACGACCGCCTATTGCCCAAGTCTTGCATGCAGACACACTTGACTTCCCTCCCCTCAAAAAATGGGCATCATGACACGAGCTATTGCTCTACTACCTGATGTAACAAGAGACAGAGTGACAGACATGCATGCATGCGACGGATCGGAGCTTGCCACTCGGTACTATGAACGTGAGTGTGGCGACGCGCTCTGCCTACCGCGTTGTCAGCGTGCGACAGTGGGTACGTACTCTTCACGTTCCCCCCCCAGGAAATAACCTGATTGGGGAATGAAAATTGCAGCCTCTTCTTCGCTATCCCAAAGCCTAACAGGGGGATTGGCAGAAAGAAAATTGATGGTTGGTTGGAGACGCGACGCTGTCATTGGCTCAGAGCAGCCTGCTCTCTCCCAGCCTTTCTGGCACGCGAAATGGGGAAAAATAAAATAAAAGGCTGCCAAACTTGCCTTCGTGTATCTCTTAGCGCGGACGCGTCTCTCTGTGCCCCTGCACACGGACGGCAGCCGCTATCGTGGTGCCGGAATGCCCCACTCTAAGAGCCACAACCAACCAATGCTGCTCTTTCCCAGATCCTCCCCCTACTGCAAGACAAGCGCACCCCCCGGGCCACTGCCTCACTGACCACCCACCCCTCCCCAAAATCACTCTGTCCTCGCATCAAATCAGTAACGCCGCTAGAGCCCGTCGCGTCCAGCTACAAAAACCCAACCCACCCCCCGACTTCTTCTTCCGACAACAACTCTCCCACCTCTCATCATCCTGCCTTACCCACGATCGTAAACCGCGCATCTCATTCTCACCCAACCCTCAAGCCAGACTTTTCCACTTTTCTCACCTCCAACACAATCCGCCAAAATGCCCCCCAAGGCCGCCGACAAGAAGCCCGCCTCCAAGGCCCCCGCTACTGCCTCCAAGGCTCCCGAGAAGAAGGATGCCGGCAAGAAGACCGCCGCCTCTGGTGACAAGAAGAAGCGCACCAAGTCCCGCAAGGAGACCTACTCTTCCTACATCTACAAGGGTTAGTGATTTTCGCGCTTTGCGCCCTGGACCGGGGAATCGCGCCACAATATTTGCCGGGCACCTCGTGCATCCGGCATGCCGCCCATCCCACAGAACATTCGCTGACCCATCTCTAGTCCTGAAGCAGGTCCACCCCGACACTGGTATCTCCAACCGTGCCATGTCTATCCTCAACTCTTTCGTCAACGGTAAGCAGGATCTAGCAGAACACACGAGTCCGTTTCCTAACGCGTCTAGACATCTTCGAGCGCGTCGCCTCCGAGGCCTCCAAGTTGGCCGCCTACAACAAGAAGTCCACCATCTCCTCCCGCGAGATCCAGACCTCGTATGTCACACAACTTGTCTTTGTCACAGCGCATGTAACTGATCCGCCCAACAGCGTCCGCCTCATCCTGCCCGGTGAGCTGGCCAAGCACGCCGTCTCGGAAGGCACCAAGGCCGTCACCAAGTACTCTTCTTCCACGAAATAAGGGATGCTTGTGCTGCTTTTCTTTTCGGGCATTGGATTTTACTTGGCATTTGGGTGTCATGATGAGACCTGCTAAGGTTACCAATATCCTTGGAGTCTCTTAATGCGTTACGGATGGTTTGCTTTTTTGGGGGCAATGTCTTCACGGTCAAACGGGGTTCGCGGGCTGTACAATACACCTTGAGAATAGGGTTTTCGGACGAATGAATTCGTGCACATGAACACAATAACTGGCTGCTCTTTGCGTTGCATAAGTGTTCCCTTCTGACACCGACAACTAGTCTGCTCATCGCCGTGGACATCGGATCAACTAGCCCAAAGCGAGTTGCCGGTGACGCACTGGCATGCTGATATCATTATCCGAGGCCAGCTTTGCTACGCTTGACAACATGGACGACGGGCTGTAGGATGCCTTTGTTGTTGAGCGCGCCAAGGGCGGTGCCACTGCTCCAACCCATCTTTTCGAGCATCGCGCGTCCTTTGTTCTCCTGACTCAATTCCGGCGCAGAACCACCGACAACCTCACCGTCTCGATAGAGTACACCCGCATGTCCGCCGCCTCCACGACGGGCCGACTGCCGTTGCACAGCAGCCCGAACCGCTGTGTCGTTGCGGGGGAAATACTTCCGGCCAACCCTGGCAATTGCCATATCAAATGTCTCGTCGGCAAATTTGGCGGTTCTGAAAGTGCGGTGCAACATAGGCCGCCGTTGGTCACCCGACCCTGTTGATTTAGACTTGATGTTAAACTTGCTGGCGAGCTCATGTATAACCTTTCGGGCATGGTTGTCCATGGGCGGCAATGTCAAACTGCAAATGAGGGTTATTCAATGGGGTTGGACTTAGGCAGCCACAAAGGAAAGCTTACCTGGGTTGAGTGCCCAAAAGAAACGCCCTTAACTCGTCGGCGATCTGATCCAGTCCCATGCCGTGTGGATACTTGATACGCAAGTCTTCCGGGTTGGCGTGTTTACCTAATAGGCCTTGGGTACGAAGAGCCTGTCGTTCCTTCTTTCTCTCCGCTTTTCTCAATCGGTCGTTCTTCCATGCCGCCTGCATCTTGCCCTCGAGCTCCGAATCCGAAATATCGAACACAGGAACCTTTCCTTTGGCTCCCTTGCCCTTGCGCTTCAGCGCGGGACGGCTCCAGTCCATAAAGTCGAAGTCGTCAGCCTCATTAGCGAACCGATCTGCTGCTGAGGCAAATACGTCATCCTCCATATCCTCCTGGTCAGATGTTTCGGATTGAGGGGATGCGTCTTCTGCATGAGATTGATCGAGAGAGCCCAGGTACGAGACGTCCGTTTCAAGAGTTGTTAAAAGAGCATCGTCGGCTCGTGATCCCTTGGTTTGAGTCGAGTGTTTCTGAGCCTTTTGTGACAACTCTGCATCGAACGCCTGGGCTATGATATCTGCTTCCAGCCCCGTTTCCTCCGGTTCTTCGGCATTTCTTAATAGAATAGTTGCATCGCCGGGAGCAGAGAGGGTCCGAGACGACTCTTCAAAGTCCTCGGACTCGCTAAGGGAACCTCCGATGTCTCGACGGGAATAGGCTTGCGCAGGTATCAAACCTTCGTCATCGCCATATTCACGCATGTTGGCGATGTAGTCAGCGATCGTGTCGTTCTCTTCCTGGCGCTTCTGGGCCCTTGTCTCTTGTTGGGACTGCTGTGGCAATTTGGGGCGGACTTTTCTCGGCTGCCCAGTGTTGTCCTTCTCCCTGGCTCTGACAGCTTTTTCCACCACTTTGATCTCTGTTTCAATACCGCCCAAGTTGAAAGGTCTCTGTTTCGTCTTTTGCTTCTGTTTACTTTTATCCCCGGCGGCCTTGTTACGGCCTCTGAAAAGAATAACCTCCTCGCTCGAATCGGACGGAACAGGTGACGGGGAACGTTCGACGGGTTGGACTGGAACATTCTTAAGCAAGTTCTTGTCTCCAGTGATGTCAATGATGAATGGCAGTGCCGTGGACACCTCTTGTTGTAGCTGGGATTTCATGCCGATGTTGTCTTCTTTCTTGGCAATTTCGGGGGTGGCATCCATGAGCTTGGCTTGATCAGAAGATCCCGCCAGGTCAACTGCGGAGTTGGTAGGCGTTTCATCGGTTATGTGAGCTTCATTGGACATAGAAGCTGGCTGGTCGTCAGGCTGGTTAAACAGTGCGTCGTAGACTTTGATCTCCCGAGTAGTGGAAGTAGACCCATGCGCCTCTTCTTCATGCTGGCCGGTATGCTCCTCCTGCTGTAAGATGTCTTCTAGTTGTTTGAGCGGCTCTGAGGCCCCGATGTTCACAAAGGCAACGGGCCGATGTCTTAGTCTCGAATCACTGGTCCACGGTGTCGAGCGATGGGCGGTGCTACGTGCCTCATCTTGTAGAGTGAAACCTGCATAGAGATGCGTTAGCCAGGCTAACATCGACTGGGAAACCGGCTTCGAATCATTCCATGTTGACATACCAGTGGAACCGGCACCAGGCACGGAGTTTGGAGCAGGTCGGTCCAAACCACGACTTCGTGGGCGTGGAACATTGCGTGGTGGCGCTCGCGCACCACCGCTTCGTTTGCCACCGCGCGGCATGCCCTGTCCGCGCGATGGGGGGAAAACACCGGCGCTGTGTTGTGTTTTAATATTCGGACTGAGTTTTGAAAATTTTCTGTACTTGTTATCGAATCGAGCCGAGAGTTGAATATGCGACTGAGTACCTGTCTGGAAAGGGGCAGCCAGTCAAGGTGTAGTGTATCTAGGATGTAGTAGGGCACGGAAAAACACACTTCGGGCTGGGAGAGGATTGCCGTCCATTGCAAAGCTGACAGAGAAAGTGAGCAAGCACCCATTAGCTTTATCTGACTGCAGGATTGGGCCACTGCCCACATCGATGCGGGGCTCTCCCTTGATATCTTTTATCGATAGGCACAATCGATGACAGGTAATTACGTGTGTCCAGCTGGGCCAGAGTACCCGAGCACGAGCATCTTTGTTGCTGATCAAAGAGGGTCTTGCTCTTTGGTACCCCTAACAGAGAGACCCGCCATTAATCCCCACATTGTGTTAGGAGAAGGAACCGCAGTGACCGATCAGTGACATGCCTGTGGCACCAGCACCACAAGCCCCCCCCCCACTATGCCTAGCCGGCCGGTGCGTCACAGGGACAGTCCGCAGGTAGGCTGTTAATTATCGGCTACCTGTATCTGGGTGAGCGTAAGTTGCCATTCCCCATTTCCTCTCGATCTTGCGGCGCATCCTTACCTGCCTACCTATCTTCCAGTTTACCTCAACACTTCACTATCCGTTCCCACACGGGCCAACCCTTCTCATCTGCAGAGCTCGCCAGCTTACAGTACCCACCGCCTTACCTAGGTAGTCACGGTAGCTTGCCGTGCCTGCTTTAGCCCATCCTGAGGCTTGCTCGTCAAGTGCCTTGATCCCGTCGTCTGCGTCTTTCTCGTCGCGCACCTGATCAGCTTTCACCCAACCGACCGCCTGCAAGTGTTTTCTACCAAGCGCCCACTGTCCGGCTCAGCTCTGATATCCTGTCCCTCTCTCACGATTTGTCTGTTGTCTAACAACTGCTCGCACCGCTTGAGGTCTGCTCCGTCATCTATTTCGAACAGCAGGAGAGCAACATCCTCAAGCTTCAGCTGAAGCGCTACCGGTTCTATCTTGCCTTCGCATACGCCTCCGGGAGTACGTGACTTGAGGAGACCTGACACCCTTTTTGCTGGATCTTACAACCTGATTTCGCAGCTGAAAGTCATCCGCTATGGCTGCGGTTGACCTTGGTCGATATCGTCGCATCGTCCAGATGTTCTGGGATCCCGAACCCACCAACGACCACCAGAACGACCTTCCCGTTTGGTGCTTGGGACGCTCCTACACGCTGAGTACCAAGACTGCGAAAGGCGACCGAGGCGGCCAAAGCCAGACCCCACCTCCGATCGATACCCCAGAAGCAACAGCGGAACAAAATGTTACCCAAGAGTCAACCTCGGCGCCACTACCACATCATGCTAAAGAGCCTGATACTCCGCCAGAGTCTGTATCCAGTAGCTTCTCGTCTTCACTTGCCTACGATGAGGACTATTCCGGCCAAGATGGAGGATGGCCATCTGCCTTCCTTGATGATTTCGAATCCAAGTTCTGGATGACGTATCGTTCGGAATTTCAATCCATCGCAAAGTCCACGGACCCTCGAGCTTCGTCAGCTCTGTCTTTCTCGATGCGCATCAAGAGCCAGCTAGTGGACCAGAATGGTTTCTCGTCCGACAGCGGCTGGGGATGCATGATACGATCAGGCCAAAGCCTGTTGGCAAATACGATGGCAGTGATCAATCTAGGGCGCGGTATGTCCTACTGGCATCCGGGTGGTGGTGGGCTCTTGAGGCTTCCTGCTGACACTGCGACAGACTGGCGAAGGGGCCAAAATCCGGAAGGAGAGCGCAAGCTTCTCTCCTTATTTGCTGACGACCCGAGGGCGCCGTATTCCATCCATCAGTTTGTTCAACATGGTGCAGTTGCATGCGGGAAATATCCTGGAGAGTGGTTCGGCCCTTCTGCTACTGCTCGATGCATACAGTGAGCCGATTTACTCTTGATTGTGTGGAGGATTTGCTAATGTATCACAGGGCTCTTGCCAACGCTCAGACGCAGCAGTCTTTACGAGTGTATTCCACCGGGGACGGGCCAGACGTGTATGAAGACAAGTTTATGAAGATTGCCAAGCCCGACGGCTCAAAATTCCACCCAACCCTTATTTTGGTGGGCACTAGACTAGGAATCGACAAGATCACCCCGGTGTACTGGGAGGCTTTGATAGCTGCCCTTCAAATGCGACAGTCTGTGGGCATCGCAGGGTAGGCGTCTTCTCCGAGATGATAGACATGATGCTGATTAGAACTGCAGTGGTCGTCCCTCGTCTTCCCATTACTTCATTGGCGCACAGGGATCTTACTTGTTCTATCTCGATCCGCACCACACCAGACCCGCGCTCCCCTTTCACATGGACCCTTCTCTGTACAGTGAAGCAGATGTGGATACGGTGCATACTCGACGCTTGCGCCGCCTTCATGTGAGAGAATTAGACCCGAGTATGCTTATTGGCTTTTTGATTCTGGACGAGGACGATTGGGACGAGTGGAGGCGGAATGTGAAGCACGTGCAGGGCAAAGCAGTGATCCATGTTGCTGATCACGACCCCGTTTCGAGAGAAGGCGAGGGCGAAAGAGAGAGTGCTATAGACGAAGTGGAGACACTAAGCGATGACGATGGTGATACCATCCTGAATGCTTGAGGTTGACCGCCGCGTGTGATCATAATACTTACCGAGGGTATTGCGAATGGAGTCGTTCGGGGCGTTGGCAAATGCATCGAGGTATATCACTTGACATATGGTTATCTTTTCCCCTATGTCTGTTTGGCAAGGTATTTATGACCTGTATCATAGGCCTTGAACGTGCATCATCATACAAGGAAGGCTAGGCAATGATAGGTTGGACAAATTTGGGGATTTTGGCTTTGGATTACCTTGCTTGGTCTTCCAGTTCTTGTGTAGTCGTCACGGATGGGGTCTATGGTATTTTTTACAAGTAAATGGTAATCTAGCGCTTCTTCTTCTTACCGCCATCTGCACCCTTCACGATGGGCGCGGCATGATCGAGGTCCCGGATGTGTGTAAAGAGCTTCGTCTTGGAGTCGAACGGTTCCTTACAGACTCCACAGGTGTGCTGATGGACCGGCGTTAACAACAAAGCTGCGTGTTGGAGTGGTTGTAACAAAGACTTACTTTGGGAGCCTGGGCTTCTTCGGCTGCCTGACGAGCCGCTCGCTTTTCACGTTTCGCCTTGGCTTTGCCAACCTTTTTAGGCCGAGTTCGTCCATTGCCATCGGCCTCCTCCTCCTCGTCATCACCGAGTGACAGGTCTTCCAAGCTGGTCAAGCGCTTTCCGGAGTCAGCCTTTGATGCGCCGCCCTGGCCTACCGCGGCATGGCGGATGTCACTAGCGAAGAGTCTCTTCTCGACATCGGCGCGCGATGCATACTCGTCATCTTGAAGAAGTTCGGATGAGTCGTCGGTCAATTCGGCGGCTTGAGTCTGCAACGTTGACTCGACTGGTTCCCCAGCCGTCTCCTTCACGACATCAAGCTTTTGTTGCTCGTCAGGGATCTCCTGTGTGTCCTCCATCAATGTGACATTATCTGGCATAGCAGGCGTCTCATTAAGGCTCAGATCCAGATCTTCATTCCTCATCTGACGCCTTAATTGCTGCACGGCCTTGACATGTTTCTTACTTCTTTCATGTGCCTCGAACGACTTTTCACTTTTGAACGTTTTGTTACACACGACACATTCAATTTCTTCCACCTCTGAGTCGTCCTCTTCGCTTTCAAAGAAATGATCACCCGCGTCTGCTTCGTCCCTTGCTTGAGCCCACTCGGGAACAAATGCTTCGGAAAGCTTTTCCTTATTTGCTGCACGGGATCGGGCAGCTTGAGCGGCAGTGGCGGTGCGCAGAGACTCCTGGCGCTCCGCGGCCGTTTGCGTATTTGGTAGATAGCGGGGATCACGCTTGCGTACAAAGGTAACAAGGAACCTGATGGCATCATTGAACTCCCGAATGGCCTCTTCGCGCGTTTTTTTGTTCTCCTTTTCCATAAGGCGCCGAACACGCCGGTCTGGAGCGTCCGAAAGTCGATATTTGTCCTTCCAGGCATATGTTTTGCGGGTAGAGAAGCTTGCCCAGGCGCTGTAGAAGGGCTTGGCGACGGCTTCATAGTTATCGGTAGAAAAGCCAAACGAAGGATAATCTGGAATCTCTTCTGGTGCATACTCGCCGGCGGCAATCTCTTCATCGGCAAGGTGGTCGAAGGTTGCCTTGGCTATACCAAAGAAGCCGGAAGGCTCGTCTGTAAAGGGAACAGTAGAGTTGAAGCGGCGAATCAAGGAGAATATGTCCTCAGTAGACGTGAGCTTGACGTTGTTGTACTCAGGGCTGCGGGCGTCCGAGCCATCGGGGTCGGCACCGCGTAAGATGGCCTCGCGATGGGAGTCATACCAAGCTCTTTCCTGGGTATCTGAGAGGACTTCGTATGCGGCCTGGACCTCGGCGAAGCGACGGGTCGCATTCTGAATATCGTTAAGGTTTCGGTCGGGATGAAGTTCGAGAGCGCGTTTCCTGTAAGACTTCTTGATCCTGTCGATGCGAAAAGGTCAGGGAATGCATGGGTCAGTGGCGGTTGGCAGTAGGAGCACTCACTCGTCATCGGTTGCATCGCGCTCGACGCCAAGAAGCTCGTAGTAGCATGTTTTTGTGGGCTGGGAGAAGCCCTCGTCATGGTCCCGGCCAGAAGATTGCTGAGCACCCATGGCAGGCCGGGGTCACTACGGAGCTGGAAGACCAAATCGAAGTGTTTGGAATCGCTGGGCCAGTTGTGATGGTTAATAGAAGCTCGTAAATGCTTGAAGAAGGGATGTGACGACAAGGTACGCAAGGACAGAGTACCGGTAGGAAAAATGTGAAAAATGAAGCATCGGGCGAGGCCGGTGACTCAGAAGGTTGAGCCTAATGGGGTGGGTTGATGCGTTTGCAGGCAGACAATCACACATCGCAAAACTGGAGGTTGAAGACGGTCGCCAAGCGCAAATCCCCGGGCTCGGATTCCAGTTCCGCATTATTGGATACTTGATCCTTACTCCTTATTTTATGTTTTAATCCCACTTATTTTGACTGAAGCGGGAAGTCGGGACGGTGCAGCAATACCGAGCTTTCGACCCCTCGACCCCTCATCACCACTTTTACTTGATAAGATAAGCGGAGATAGGAAGCGCAGTACTCCGGCATCTACATGACGAGACTCGTTTGCTGCAAGCCAAGCTCATGTACTCTTATTGAATATGCACTATAGCTACCTGCATATTACATGGACATATGGGTGGAAGGTATGCATCTTGCACCATCAATTCGAGCAACGTATTTACGGTGTAAGCATGTCCACTGAGGTGCCTTCTATCAGCAGAGAAGAGCAATGCGATGGGCTGACAATATGCTTGCCACTGCAAGTCTCAGCGGACTGCCATGTACCACCGCATCGAACCTACTACGTAATCGAACCTTACTGATGGACGAACCCAGGATTCCGGGTCCACCTGACGGACCAACGTGCCAAGCCAAAGGTAAGCAACCGGATCGCGCTACAAAACTAGCTTGTTTGTACGGATACATCGAGGTCTAGTTCCGGGTGTGTAACAGTGTCTTTTCGTCCAGACTTTCGATGCCAGAATTCGCTGGGTCTTGGAGCTACGTGGTTTGGGTAACTTCTGGCTGGGTGATGATAAGGGGGGCTCTGACGTACTGTACCTGAGTCTCTACGAGAGCCTTTAGATGCAAACCACACCTTGCCTATGCAGGTTCTACAGCGCTCTGGCAAGGATCGACTCTCAACAAGGCAGTTGACCATGTGACTCTTGTTATGCGGCTCGAAAGAGGGGGGTGGGCAACGAATGGTGGCTCATGCTTGGAAGCGATGATTGCTTGATTGAGGCGCGTTGCGCTCCAAGAAGATACAGGAATGGCGCAAGACTGGAACAGGTGGGGTCGGTGACAGAATTTCAGACACCGCCGTAGCCATTGCCCTTTCCGCCTCTCTCCATGGGTGGGTGGGCGCCCGCACCTACTACATCTCAGCTACCTTCCATACCTAGGTACCTACGTACCAAAATGCTGTCGTTATCTTGGCACGTTTTCCCAAAAGAATTTGGGCGCAGAAGAGGGGACGGACTTTCCCTTCCCCACGAGGTGCCTTATAGAATAAAAGACGTGGGAAGCCAGAAGTCCAGGTTGCACTTTCCTTCTAGTGGTGTGTGTGTGTGTGTGTGTGTTTGCCCCAATATGTACTTTGGACTACCTGATTATGTGCCTGGTGCGATGCATCCATGCCAACTGCCCTTCGTCCATCCCTCCTTCCTTGCCCCTTGTCCTCAACACGACAAGCCCAGCCCGGTCCAGAGTCCAGGCCGGGCCGGTGAAAGGAAACAAAGATTTTGGTTACGTACTTACACTGTAAAGCAGTCACTGCATCTGCTCTTGCGAAGTACCGCCCTGAAGCCAAGTTGAAAATTTTATATAGTGCAACCAGGCCGCTTCACTATTTCTCTCCAAACCAGAAGCTCTTTTCTGACCCATCAACCTTGTCGTTCTACCTGGCCCGTCCTGGTAAAAATCATGTCTTTAATACGCTAGACATTGCCAAACCGTTCTACTCTTGTCTGAATACCTTTGCACCCCTTATTTGATGCGCCATGAAGTTTGCCCATGATTTCAAGGAGACGCTTAGGCGTGAAGGTGAGTACATTTCTTCCCACTTCCTCTTCCCGCCTTGTCCCGTTATTGGGGAAATGCGACTGGTTGGCGTCGAGGCAACCCATTCCATCCTCATCTCATGCCTGCCACATCATCCCAGTTGATTCAAGGTCTCATGAGGACTCTGTGAACACTCGTGAGGGATAAGATATCCATTATAATATCTACTGATACTGCCCTCTTGCAGACTTTCCATCTCACTGGATCGACCTTGCCGTTCCTTACGGCCAGTTGAAGAAGGTGCTCAAACGTGTCGCCCGCGAACTCAACGATCTGGGGCTTGATCCCGAGACTTTGCGCCAACTTCTTGACCCGGCCGATGATTCGCCACTGGCTGCCAAATACCGCCTTAATGGTAAACCTTCCGCCCCTCCTCCCTCAACGGTGTTCCAGTCGCTGTCATTGTCTTCATTAACGTTCAACTGACATCAACGCCTTGACGCAACCTAGCCGCCGGTAACTCTAAGTTGCTAAGGCCAAAATTGACTGTTTTGGTCCATATGCGTGATGGAAACGCCGTCGATGCTTCGCTGACGCCGGCGTCCCGCATTCTCATTGAACGTATCGCCGCTTTCCAGTCTCACGACCCAGGCCAACCCATTACAGCCGCTGCTACGCCTACAGGTGACACCGACTCAACTACATCACCCATATCCTCTGCCGAGTCTCTTGCCAACGCCGAGGTCGAGTTATCGGACACTCAGAGCGGCGATCAAGACCACGGCCACGCAGCCCAAGTAGAACATTATGAGCGCATCGAGGTTCCGCTCGTCTTTGACAGCGAGTTTTTTGACATTCTGCAAAGCGATGTCAATAATCTGGATGCCCTCCAGGCTAAGGAGGAAAGGGCGATGGTGAACGAGATCGTTGCCCTGCGTCAGGAGGTCTCCCATCTGACGAAACCCAGCCGCCTCTCCAAGAGCGACCTCGCGAGATGGAGGGCTATTTTCGAGCTGTATCTTGACGCCCAGGTGTTCTTTTCTACCAATGAGCAGGATCACGGATCACGTAGCAGCCAGACGGCCGCCAAGCAGCTTCAGTGGTTCCAGGAAGAGATCACCAAACGCAACCTGGTCAGGTCCTTCAAGATCGCCGAGAGTCGCGAGGCGCTTGTTCGATTCCTTCGTCTGAATGCTGTTCTCCTGAAAAACCTGCAGTTCCAGGAGATTAATCAGGTTGCCATATACAAGATTTTGAAGAGTGAGTCTTTTGTTTTCTACTTGCCGCCTCAACAAGATGCCGCGATTACGTACAAAACTGACGGCGTACCAGAGTTCGATAAGCGAACATGTCTGGGTGTGTCAAAGTCATTCCCGGTTCAGGTGCACTCGGACAAATTGCTGGCCGGCTCTGTGGCCAAGGACATTTGTGCTCAGATGTCTACCGACCTGGTTTCCGTTGTGCCCCAGATTAGCGATTACTTATGTCCTATTTGCTTCGCCATCGCCTACCGTCCCGTTCGCTTGGCTTGTCGGCATGTCTTTTGCATTCGATGCATTGTCAAGATTCAACGTCGAAATGAGAAACACTGCCCCTTGTGCAGGGCTGATACCGTTATGAAGGCTTCTGCTGGTGAGTGAACAGCCTTCCTCCTCATGGGGCGCATATGCAACACCCTAAGAAGACCAGCTTTCTAACAGTCACAGATAATTTGGATATTCAACTCGAGAGATACATGCGCAAGTATTTCCCAAAAGAAGCCAAGGAGAAGCAGCGCGCCAATGAGATTGAACGGGGTATCGAGGATTACGGTCCCGAGTACGTGCATTCCGAATGCTCCATCATGTGACTGGGGCCCTTCGTAGGTCGAGGCGCTGGTTTGGTTTGGTTTGGTTTGGTTTGGTCTTGTCTATAGATTTCCCCAGAGATACCCTTGGCAGTTGCAACGCGAGCATAAGATGACAGTTCAAAAAATGCTGAGGCCCCGTCGTTCTTGCTGGTAAGAAACACTGTGCCTTTTCAATAAAAATTGTCTGACTACTCGGCTCACTTGTGCGCTCGTGAACCGTCACCGTCGACACGATATTTCTAGCACGGCTCAGACATGCATCTCTTTCTCTGCAGCTTCCAGAGCCCTAGTGAAGATTTTCCGTAATTCGTCTGTATCCTCGAGACCAACGCTCACACGAATGAGGTCTGGGTCGACACCTAGTCCGGCGGCCCAGTCGAGCTCCCGGTAATGAGCAAGGAGTACATAAGGCGATGTCAAGGTGAAGTTGGTGCCTAGACTTGGGCCCTTGGCGGTCTCGATGGTATCGAAAAAGGCAATGGCGTGTGCCTTCTTATGGAACGTGACAGAGAGAAGGCCACCGTAGCCACCGCCAGGTAGCTTGCAGAGTTCATAATTAGACCTTGTTGGGTTTACCTTGGGATAGAAAACGCGCTTGACCAACGGGTGCGTAGAAAGAATGTCGCAGATTGTCTCGGAATTCGTGTTGGTGCGCTCAATGCGCGACGCAAAGTCACGGCTGTTGCGTTCCATGAAGACAATATCTTCGGGCCAGTACGTATCTTCAAGGTCCTCGACCCACGCACTCTTGAGCGTATGGTAAAACCTACTGCTGGGGTTGAGGATGGCACTGCCGCCCATAACGTTACAGTCTCCCGAGAAGATCTTGGTCAGGCTGCTGACGACTATGTCGGCGTACTGCAGGACGTCGATGTTGACGAAGCTGCCAATTGTCTCGTCGACGACGACGCCAAAGTCGTACCTGTCCGCTAGGCTGCGAATGCGCGCCAGATTTGGGCACGTCAGGAGAGGGTTGCCAGGAAACTCGCAGAAGAGTGCCAGGAAGCGCTCGCCGGTTTCCAGGCGCTTTTCGAGGTCATCAAGATCCTCCTCCGAGGCATGGCCGTAAAAAAGACAGCCAGGGCCGAACTTTTGCAGAATCTTGAGCGTATCCACGTAGGGAAAACCAAAGTTGACTGATTTCATGTCGCCCCTAGCGTACAACATGGCCCGGTGCGCGTTGTAGATGGCATTCATACCGCAGGGGAACAAGTAGACGTCACTCTCCTGCAAGTCTTTCTGGTTCCTTGAGTTGTTGCCCATGGGGGGCAGCGAGCCCATGCTTGCTTCCATGTCGGCAGCCATGGCACCTGCGATTCTTCGTTTGATGGCCGACTTGGCCCGCTCGACGAGAGAAAGGTCCAGGTTGCGGCCGAAGCGTTCCTCGAGGAAACGCATACTTTCCTGTGTCTCGGGTGCAGCCTGATGGCTCGTCTTGGCCGCCAGGTGATGAAATGTCGTCTTGGTGTCGTCAATGGACGAAGGGCGATGATACCTCTTGGGTCCCTTGCAAACCTTTCCCGTGGAAGAACGGGGCCGCTCGACGGAGACGAGGAGGCCCTCTTTTAGCAAACCATGGCAGAACTCGGCACGTCGACTCGACACCCCGTCTCCAGTGTGCTGCCAATACTGCTTAGCAACAGGGAACACCTCAGGGGAATACACGACGGCAGAGATGGTTGGCGCTAGCGAGCGCAGCAGAGGCGAGACATCCCTGGATGTGTCTAACCCAAAGTCAAGCACAGAAACCTCGGCGGCGACGGAAGCTTCTGCGTGCTTTTCCACAAAGGCTAGACACCGTCTCGCCGAGCGAGGAGTAGGGAATAGCATTGCCTCCTGGCCAGAGTGACCAAATTGGAGCACCAAGTCATTGGCTAGGGCAAGAATGCTCTTGTGAATAAAGAATCTTCTTATAGTATCAGCTTGAGCATTAAGAAAGCGGGCACTGGGCCTAGTCTGTCACCGTAGAGTCCCAGAGCATCACTCACCTTGGGTATCCGGTCGTCATCTTATCGACAACCCATGATTCGCCCTCCTCGTAGCCAACGTTGGCCTTCCATGTCGGAAGATGAACGCTCACTGCCTATTGTGTTTGTTAGTGCGATGTCGCATGGACGGAGACGGGAGGGGGGGCTGGTTCATAGTAGAAAGTCGGTTGCATACATGAGCAGTGTCTGGCGGTATGGATTGACCAAGCTCTAACGAGGGCATTTTTGCATACAGAAACAGTCTCAGCAGTCTCTGCCCCTGTCTCTTTCCACCTAGGCAGGATGGAATGTTAGAGCACGATGGCGCGCCTTTAATGTTCTTATATAGGGTTTGAGCTGAGTAGCAACTTACGGGGATGACTGGATGGTTTTGATCTTCACGGGTTCAGGTTACCCACTGACAACTAGAATATGAGTCAAATGCTCCTGGGCCTGACTAGGAAACGCAGAAGATGATCGACGAACCTCCACTGCTAGGATTGACAGTAACAAAGGGCCTTGATCAGAACCGAGGAACGGGGTAGGGGAAGTGGTCAGAGAAGAATGAACGATGCGTAACCAACACGATGAAAACTTCAGTCAATTGCGAATCTCTCACTTCCATATGCCAATACTTGACTCGAGATGGGCGAATAGAAGATGGTAGAAAGCCGCGAAGGGCAAATTTGGTGGAGCAGCCGGAACAAGGGGCATTGGCTATTGTAGCGCCTTGACCTACCTAGGTAGGTATGTTTGTGAGGGGAGGCGCCGATGATCGGAGGGGGGGGGGCGGCTTTGGGAAGTGGCCGACCCAGGCGCACATGCCAGGAAGTTAGTTACAAGTACCTTCATCTCCTGGCCTCTCTCTCTGAGTCACGGTGACTCAACTTCCACTTTCTGATATCTTATAATTACTTGGACTCGGATTGACCTATGATTGATCCAAACAGTCATCCCCTGCGTGCTTCCTTCCTTCCTTCCCCTCCTTTCTTTGCTTTCCGCGCCATAAGTTTTCCAACCATTTTGTCAGACCCCCTCCTCGATTCTCCATGGGAAGCTCTATGGTCGTGTAACTGCAAGTGAAACATCACAGGCAACATGCCTCGTATTTTGAGTAGTCCATCGATTGGCAGAGTCGAAAATGCAACTTCATCGACCCACAACATGAACGCAAACAAGCTCTTCACGCTGCTCCAGGCCGTGCCCCATCCTCTATAAAAGTGCCGGGTAATGCATCAAATACAGTCTTCTAGACCTCCCGCACGATCCAATTGCGAACCTGACAGCATGAAAACACAATGTTGCAGTAATAGAAATTTTGTCCTCGTCCTGTGCGGCCCAGTTATCTGTTGATCATTTGCATCATTCGACAACGAAGCTCTCGCGAGAGTGCACAATAAGTGCACCATGACGCCAGCGCTCAGTCTCGTTGTGGTAGACATGCTGTAGAAATAAAAACAAACCACCGCAAATCCTCCCCCTTCTCTAATGATAGTGTCGTCTACTCGTCTTGCTGCCGATGCAGCTGATGCTGTCGCTCGGTGCCACACTAACGGCATCGTCTTCCCAAGCAGCATGGCTGCTGCCAATCCCACTTCTCGGCGGAGGAAGGTTGCGCGCAGACACATATGTCGGGGCTCGCGTGGCAGGCGGGTATGCGAAGACGTGTTGCGAGGTTCGAGCTGCCGTCGGGGCTCTGCTGGGAGCCTTAGTGGGCGCTTTACTGGGCATAATAGTAGGTGCTTGAGTGGGAGCCCTGCTAGGGGCTCGACCGGAAGCCACCGTCGTAGGAGCCCTGCTCCGGACAACAGTCGGGGGCCTGCTAGGTGCCTTTGTTGGCGCGCGGCTCGGGACCATGCTCGGTGCTCGGGTTGGCGCGCGGCTCGGCGCCCTGCTCCCGCCGCCGAGTATCGTTTCGACAGTGGGAGGGGGCGGGCGAATGGTCGACTGCGATCTTTCGCTCCTAGCTGAGACGTAAGTCCCAGCATCATCGACGATGGAGCGCAGCGCGGCCGACCTGCTGGTCACACTGTGTCTTGAGCCCATATTGCTCTGGTGCTCGTAATCGGTAAGCATGAGAGGGGCGGTTCTAGGGATGGCAGCCTGGCTACGAGATCGAACGCTGCTGCCTCTCTCGAGCTGGTACCGTGAAGAGTGACGGCTGCGAGTGTCATCGTACATATCGTCGACCGCACGGCTGCGGGGGCCGACCTGGCTGTACTTGGCCATGTATTGAGACGATGCACGATTGTCGGGGAGCGTTGGGTAGGCCTCCGGGTAGCGGATCTTCTCGACAGTCCGCTCAACCTCGACGTAGCGTCCAGGCCCAGCTTGCGGCTCCGTGTACTGATCGGGGAAGGTGGCCCGGCGCTGGAACTGTGGAGCAGAGCCATCAAACTCTTGAACCGGAGCCCGTGCGCGTTCTTTTCGCATCATCCCATATGTGATGGCAGCACCGGCGGCGGCGCCGACAGCTGCACCTAGGAGACTTCCGACAACAGTGCTGGTAGCGATCCCGTTTTCAGCCGAGGCAGGAGCTGTAGCGGGCTCTTCTCTCTTGGAGGGCGATTCAATGACCGATGTGGTGACGCTGCGACGGAGGAGGGTGTACGGCTCGTTTCCGGGTGATTGACCGGAGCGGGCGATCATGGCCAAAGCATGAGCCGAGGGCCCACCAGCTACGGAACCAGACATGGAGGGTGAAGGTTTGGAGGTGGCCACGTCGTAACTCCAGTCGAGAATGCGACTGGCCTCCTGGGTAGTGGACTGTGTCTTTCGAATTGTCGACCCAGCGTAGGAGGGAGGGTAGTTGGGAGGGGGTTGATATACAACCTCCATGATGTTACCGTCCAGGTCGGTCACCGTGGCCCGGTGGATATCGCCACTCTGGTCAAGGGGCACTACAGACAGCAGATTCGGATTGGCCCGAGCGGCAAAGGAGTGGAAGTCGGTGACAGCGGTGGGGGTCGGAGCGGAGAAGACGATGCGAGAAAGCTTCAGGGGCTCCCTGGAACTGCGGGTCTCTCGGATCTGAAGGACCGGGGTAGGCGGGGACGATGTACCGTAGGTGACGGTGGAAGGAAGTCTGCCAGTGCTAGAAGTGGTGATGGTCGTCTTGGAGTCAGCGTCAATAGTGTTGACGGCCTCAGGGCAAGCTGTCTGCGCGTCCGCGGATATATAGTGGATGCCGAGGGGTTGGAGGATGGCCGAGTAGAAAGAAGTTGACGAGGGCAGATGGGAGACATCGATATAAGGAGCCATCCTTGAGATGTTGAGTGGTTGACGAGTGCCGAGCCAGACCAGATCGGACCAGCAAAACAAGACAGGGCAAGGCAGACCAAGCTCAGGCAACGATTGATTGGATAAAGCAACAGCAAGCCGCGATGTGTGGTGTAGCGGCCGTTTGGGCGACAAGTGAGGCGACGGAGAGGTAGGTAGGCGAGTAGGTAAGGCGACGGACGGGATGCGGCTGGTCTTTTAGGGCGGCGTTGGTGGTTGCAGTCGGTAGCCGAGCTAGAGCTGGGGACAATGGTGATGGGGGATAGGCTTCAGCGGGAAGAGGCATATAAAAACGCAGGCCGAACGGCCATTGAAGACGAGTTCGCATGTATGTATGTCTTAAGTGCCTCACAATGCTCGGCCGTCTGCCAATACCTCTGAAGATACGTTGTTTCCGGATATCACAAACCCCTTTACCTCAACGTGTCTAGAATATGTACCGTTGATCATTCCTCAGCACACCACACCCATCCGTACACATCACGAAAGCACGCGTGTCCCATCTCTACTCCTACCACGAAGCCCAATCACACCAACGACCCAGTTCCTTTGCTCTGTGTTCTCTCATAGTGCTGTCCAGTCTAGCCCCGTCTAGCCGATTCCAATATGCAGCCAGTTCTGTTACGATCCAATCCGGCGTAGCGTCGCATGTCGGTGGGCTGTATGCTGCAGCCAGTGACAACAGCGAAGTGCCTGCCTCCTCGGCGTTGTTTTACTAGGTACTTGGGTGACAGCTTGGTAGGGGCCCAAGAACCACCTCGCACTGGGACTCGCAGCCGGTGACCAGCGTAGCATACACGTACATGCAAGATTATGGGAGGTGAGGTGGTCGGAAGACTGGGCAGTCGAGATAGCACGCATGGGGACCGCCCCACTCTCTATAGTTGCCGATAGGTAGCTTTGCCTGCCCTCACTCTGCAGAGTTGACTAGACTGCAGGAAACGGTATTAACCAGACCATGTTGAGCCATGCTAGTGGCGGACGGCCAGGACGACCGGCCGACACTGACAACTTACCTGGGCTACACTGGGCTGCAGCCAATTTCGGATTAGTAGACAAAACACACTTCATGATCCCGACAAGGGCTACTGAACTATCATATCACAGCACCGGACCTGCGTACGAGAGCTGTAGCATGGGTACGTCGCAAAGTGAGGTCTGGGAAATACCTTAGTATGCGTATCTGCTTTTGTGTTAGGGGTTGACTCGGTAGCTTGCAACTCTTGCCGCACCTAACGGGTTGAACCGCGTACGGGGGGCTCGTCGTGTCATGCCATGTCTGGCTGCCAGTGGTCCCCTCTGACCCAGCCTGGATCCCCGCTTTCGTTCCGCAAGAGCTGGTATCTTGCTGAGCGCTCGCTACTATGCTGCACACCCCTTTTTCGTGCGTCAGGTGGCCCAAAGGACATCTATTCATCACCTCGGCAGAGTACGGATAAGGCAAGGAGATGCTTCTTGACTCCTGTGGAGTTCAAAAGGCAGCGGCGGCGTATTATGGTATCGTCTGCCCAGATGACCTGATGGACAACATACCGCTAAGGCTGAGAGGCGGGATTCGTAAGCTCAGGTCGCCAAACAAGAGGAGACCGATGACAACCAGGACGGCCAAGAAATACCGCACCACATTTCATTTTTGAAGCGGTTCGGCTACGACAGCCATCACAAACCACAACAAGCGAATCCTCTGGGATGGAATCCTGTACTGGATGTGTACGAGCGGATTGGTGCGTCGCATATCGGAGAGATTTCTTGGCGGCAAATTGCAGACGGAGAGGGGAGAGGTTAAAAGAAGAGAGGGGAAAAAGTGATACAGACGCCGCCCGTTGCGCGTTAACTCGGTAGTACGTACCCCACCACGGGTGGAAGCTCTGGGTATTTCGAACCGTCGATGACTTGGGTTCGGTCGGGTCGATTTGGTAGCGAGGCTGGCGTAAACCAGTGTACGTACTAGACAGGTACCTACCTACCTACTTGCCTACCTACATACCTAGGTATGAATAGGCAGGTAGGTAGGTAGGTACAGTAACTCTATCTCCGCCGCCGTCCCGTTCCCTGCCGAGTCTACCGCAAGGCGCGGGCCCACCTTTCCCGTCTCCAACTTGCGACTGATTTGCAACTCACCGCAACACCCATCTCCGAATCACATCGCAGCTTTCCACTCCAAAGACCTTTTTTACTTTGGCTCTGCACTTGCTCCGTTATGGTCTTGTCCACCCACGACGTGGCCTGTTTCGCCGGCTCCATCTTGCGAGAACCCAGTCTGACACATTGCCCTTCCAAATACCCTACACTACTCGATTGGTGACTTGCTGATCGAGCTGCTGACCGCCTTCAATCAGGCTCGGGTTGTCGGACCTTCCCCTAATCGACGCCTTGTTGTAACCACAGGTCCACGTCCCTGCTGCCCAGCTTCCAAAATAGAGTCGACCCCCAAAGTGAAAGTGAGTCCACCTCGGGCTGGGCTGGGCACCTTGCACCTCCCAGCCGGTTGGGACTGATGTATCTTGTCGCCTTGGTCCGCCGTTCGTTCATATCGACACTCCATTCCTGCCGTTTATTTCTATTGTAACAAAGGTCCCCCCAACGGCGAAAAAGGCGTCGAGACCCACGAGTGCCCCTGCGCGCGTGACCACGCATCGTCTGGCGCGTCTCACGCTGAGGCGGACATGCAGCCATCGTTCCATCGTATTGTCTCGCTGTGATCCTCCGCTTGGGCATCAATGCCGGAACGCACCCAACAGGTGATTGGCTCGGCATCATACAGCGTGGCTTTACACTCCGCAACCTGTCATCCGCTATTTCGATCAACCAATGTCATCGATGAACAACTTGTGCCCTTCCAGCCCTTCTTTGGCGACCTGAGCTTGATGTCGGCTGCTCATCTTTTTACACCAACATTGTGGATATACTTGGGAATCATCACAGACATGCAGTAGTAGTCTAATTCGCAGATGACCTATCAACCATGCCGAATTATTACTAGTTACAGTCCACGAAAGAAATACATTCGACAATGTAGCACGGCGCTGCAAGATCTTTCCATCCAACCGCCACCATTCTTTCCAATCTTCTCTTCTTCCCCCTTAAGTATTGCAAACCCATGGTTATACGTGTGGTTTCGACACGGGTGGTTCATGCTGATGCCGAATGAATCTTTTCTTTACGACACTCGCCGAAAGAGACAAGTCACTCAATGACTGTCAACAGCAACCATGGCCAGCCGCAGCCAGACCCTTCATGTGGTAAGGGAAGACAAGAAGAAAAGAAACAACGGGCCATGTTGAATTTGCTGCCGCCCCGGACCACGGAGGCGTCTTGGGCCCATTGTTACACGCTTCGGTTTTGGTTGCAGAAAATAGCGACAGCGCAAAGCACGATGTGACTCAAGTTCCGAGGCCACAAATGGCCGTCAAGATGCTGCATCAGGAACCCCGTAGCTGCCCCCCCCCCTCCCGGCTTTTAGTTCGATGACGCAGGCGCAGAACACGGCTCTAGGCACCTTGATGTCATACCACTTGCGTTGCCACTTGAACCATTCCCTCCGCCGCTTACCCTCGCTGTCCGGGCAGGTTGGCAGTAGTAATATCGCACCTTACTCATTACTGGATGTCCCAAGAGTCCTCGGCAGCATGGCAGAATTTGCTACAGGCAACGCTGGCGGACAAGCTGTAGTTGCTGATGGAAATCTTCTCATCCACCAGGCCGTCGGCAAAGGTGTCGGAACCCTTGGCCATTGCACCAACGAAGACGCAGACGCTTTCCTTGGGGCCGAGTGTGTCGATGTAATCTCTTACATGGACCAAAGGCGCCTCGAAACTGAGGGTGACCTTACGGCAGTTGGGCGGCAAGTGGTCAGTGATGGGGTTCTGAATGACACGAAGAAGCTTCTCCTGAGAGTTGGTCGAGCGGATAGACAGGCGGTGCAACAGCTGTACCATCAGACCGGCGAAACGCTTGAATGTGCGGGGGATGCGGACCGAAGGCGAGACTTCGATCAGAACACCCTTGGCGGTGTGTATGTAAATCTGGAGCTTGCCGGCCTTATTGATGGGAGAGTCGAGCAGGGTAAGGAGGCACTAGTCAGTATCAGTCAGCATGTTGAATGCAGACGAGAATAGGGCGCGTTGAGGCGCGTTATCAAGGAGCAACGCAAAATCAAGGCAGTTCGCTGGTAGTGTCCAACCTGGTGAGTAATATCTGGGCGAGCATCACTAATGTCGCGGTTCATCTTGCGCATGACCCCAATGTGCTCGTCACTATTCAGCAGCGAGTACTTTTCCTCTCGCTGGGCCCCATTGCGACCGGTGCCGCCATGAGAGGCCTTGTAGGTCTCGAGACTGGCGTTTGACAGGACAACAATGAGGCGCTGAGAGTCCTTGTCGGTCGGTGGGATGGGAGTGTGCTGCTCAGCGACCAGCTGAGGGAGGGCGGGAGGCGGGAGCGACTGGGTACCTGTCAAATATGCCACGTCAGTCAACTATAGAAAAGCGACAGAAAGCTGCGTCCGCTTGCCCTTGCTTAAGCTGCCTGCCATGTCTGCAATGCCTTGCCGTACTTGTGAAATGAGGGGAAGGTGTCGTGGTTGCCAAATTGGTGATGCCCTGGGAGAAAGCCTCGCAGGGTAGCCAAAAGGGATTATAAGTCGGCTCTGCAGCTGGGCGAGTTGGGCAATGACAAGCGTCGAAGGGCTGCGAGTCGTGGATTTTGGCGATAGGCGGCAAACAGTAGCTTAGGCAAGGGGGGGCAATGACAAGATGCAAGGGAAAATATGAGTCGCGGAAAGGCACAGATGGGAACTTACGGGGTCGCTTGACACCAGCACGGGCCTCTGGGGAAGACATGTTGACTTAAATTTTCAGGATGCGTAGATCGGTTGGAACGTGTGAAAATTTCGGGTACAGGCTTCCCTTTCGCGCTGACGGGTATGTACTGTAGTTATACAACGACAAACAGGCGTGCAGTGGCACAAGTAATAAAACAATCGTCAAGGAGGAAACGACAATTATGTGAGGTGAGATAATACGGTTTGTGAGATCAAGGACTGAGTAAGAGATCCAGGAAGGAAGGAGGGGTTGTGAAGAGGTTTTAAACTTTTCCTGTACGGATAGAGCGGAAGAATTGGGGAAGAATGAACCAGGAGGAGAATCGTTTGGCGAAGGGGAGAAGAGAACGAAGGATGTAACTCGGGACCAATCATATACCCACCCTGGGACCTCCTCAGGCAGGGGCCCTTATAGATAAGGGTCACTTCAGCGGTGCACCAATCCCAAACTACCTACCTACCATACATGCCTACCCCTAGGTAGGTAGGTACCTTACCTACCTATTTAGGTAGCCTACCTAGATACCTACCTACCTTTACAACGAACGGACTTATGCCTTAAGGTATGGTATGTACGGAGGGATTATGCACTGCAGCATCAGTTACGCTGTCATCTTGGTCTCTCATTCCCTTCCTTAGACTTTACCAATACGGCAAATGCTAACTGACTCAATGCCCTATGAAACAAATTTCTCCAAGGGCTCGTGTACACATCAGTATTCTAGGCCCCCTCCTATACTTTACTGAGAGGGTCGCATGTCCCCCTTAACGGACAGAGCATTCTCGGTCTTAGAATCAAAGGCTAGGGACAATCAATCGTTGGTTTGCAAACGTGCATTCTCTCCCTCGGGCTCTGTCTGAGTTGTGGCAATTGGCACAGCGCAATCCGTGTCTCCGTCTGATCGATAGTGGGGCTTCAGCGTCTCCGCCTCCAGCTCATTTTCCCGCGCCATTTTGGTCCAGGGAGCCGACTGACTCGCCCTTTATCTTTCGGCCATGGTTATATCGCCATAATTGAGTTTGCAAATTTAACAACAATCGTGCGAGGTTGCCGAGATCAGTCGCATCAGTCATGGCCAGTGAATGAGTAACGACTGGCTAATGGGAACGCGAATCATAGGTAGGAAGTGATAGGTCCTCTCACGTGAGGGGTTTTCCCTATGCATGGATCGAGCTGTGAGATACCCGTATGTCTCCTCAATGAAGCTGGGTTTTGAGCTGAGCATGGCTCTTGCAAACCAACTATGGCATTCAAGTCTTGACCTAGAGATATACGGCTCACCGCTGAAAAGCTTTCATACCTTGGCTTAAAGGACATGCTATCTGCATTTTCCTAGTCTGAACTGTGCTTTCTGCCAAACTCACACCTGAGCTCGTCCAGTATGTGCGGTCAGAACTCCGTCTCCATAAGTGTGTGGCGCCATGGCATTTTCATGCCTATTGAGTGCTCAAACCTTCGAACCCCATGCGTAGAAAGGGCTACCTATCTATGTGGTCTGCCGGCCAGCAACATTTATTTTCTTTCCTGTTAGCCTCGCTGTTACCCGGTCACCAACCAACGTCATCTACGGCGACCGTAATTGCGTCTGTTTTGGAACCCAATTTCATCAAAGGATCAGAGCTGGCTTGCAAACGGAAGAGGCCGTTTAGTGTGAAGCGATTGAGGCCCCCATGACCCAACTTGTACGAATACGAACTGTTTTACCCCTTCCAACTCGGTCAGGTATAATAACAAGCTGAGCTGCAATGGTGCTGCACATATACGCAGGGGTTGCTTGCCTCGTAGAGTAGAGTCCAACGACGATGCGTTGTTGTAATTTCCACGACTACCTTTCTTAACGCTGGAATAATAGTCAGTCTTGTAGATCGTACTGAAGAAGGAGACTTGTCCCTTTGCGTAAGCGAAAGCCGCCTTGCCCATGACTCAAAGTTGGGAGCAGCCTAAGGGTTCCGACGTCTAACCACTCAAATTCCCCCACCGCAACTGTCACTCTTGTCTAGATCATTCACAGAGTTTTTAACATTCGCTTCAGGGTCTCTGTCTTATTACGGTCGACAGGAGACAGCAAAAGAAAGCCAAGAACAAGCTACACAATATAAGGTTATCTTAGCGTCTGATCGTTCCGTGCTCTTAGAGGCAGGGGGTTAGACGTCGGCTCAAACCCGGAATTTCAATTTTTTGATTAATCCGGATGTCCAATTAGAAGTCGGAGCTACTGCTCCGTTTTTTGAATTTCCGGGCAACAGACTACGAACACACTGACTGTATGAGGCATGAGGTAACAATTTGATGATCGTTGCGCAACTGATTTAAACGGCGGCCACCGAACATCTCTTCGACGGTGCTTCGAGATATCGATCGAGAGAACCACCATTAATTGCGACGAACCGCTTATTGGAGCCCAGCCCCACGCCAACCACACCCCTCCTCCTGTCATTCATCATGTCGAACCAGGCCATGGCGGCAGCGCGCCAAGTCGTCCGCGAGCTGCACGGTGTCGTTGTGAGCGCGGGTCTCATGCAGAAGACTGTGAAGGTGCGCGTGGGTGGCCAGCAATGGAAGCAGGCGGTCCAAAAGGTATGCGCCAACTCTTGCCTCTTGCCTCTTCCCTGCATCGAGTCCTACGAACGCAATTGACTGACACCACTGTGCCCATAACAGATGTTTGCGAAGCCCAAGAACTACCTTGTCCACGACCCCAACTCCTCTCTCCGTACTGGTGACGTTGTCTCCATCGTCCCCGGATGGAGAACTTCTCCCCACAAGCGCCATGTCGTCAAGAACATCATCGCACCCCATGGCACACCCATTTCGAAACGGCCGCCGATCCCGTCCGAGGAGGAGAGAATCGCAGCTCAAGTACAGAAAAGAGAGGCAAAGGTTGCCAGACGAACCGCAAGGAAACAGGGGGAACCCACGAAAGCTACCCCTAGCCCAGCCTGAGCTTGAACACCAACAGGCGGGCCACTAAGGTGGTTGTAATTAATACCCACACAATCCTGCGCGCATCGGAAGGAAATGCCACGCTGTATAACAGGAGAAGTAGTTCGCAATGGATCATGGGCAATGCCTCGTTCCAACAATGGCGCCCGTCCGGATCCCACTTGTAGTTTTAGAAGCTACTGCAAAGCTTTCTAGATCGTTGATGGCTCACTGTATGAATATTGTTACTATTTGGCAACCTTATGCTTTGGTGCAAAGACATACCCCCTCTTTCGTCCCCCGCAAAAGCGAAAAAAGTAGAACTCCTTGCCTCGTCCCGATGCCAATTGGCAAGCGCTGCCAGAGGGC
>JASUDE010000074.1:0-60054 GCA_034509685.1 Colletotrichum cereale | reverse complement strand
CCCCCCCCCCCCCCCCCCCCCCCCCCCCCTCTTAACCTCCGCGCTCTTTACCTTGCATCACCCTCCTCGCTCACCAAACTCTCTTGCCCAATCTTCGTACTCCTTGAGCCCTGCTTTACTGACGCTGGGCCGGATGGTGCCTAGACTTGCTTCGAAATCCGCCAAAGAGATCGGTCGGATTTCATCCATAGTCATGCGCAAAAGAGCTTCACCCAGAGAGCGAAGGGGGCCCATGGCTGCATCCTTGGCTAGCGCCGTAATGTCTGAACCGGAAAATCCTACTCGTGTAAGCATCATATCTGGATTTCAAATAGTTGGGCTCTACACGAAACCCACCATCAGTAAGTAGAACAAGCTTCTCGATATCTGAATCAGACAAGCTGTGCTTTTGTTGACCCAGGAGTGTACGAAGCTGTGTTGACCGCGTCTCAGACTCAGGGAGTGGTATGTATTGACGCCTCACGAATCTGCGGCGGGCAGCTTCGTCGATAGCCCATGGCAGATTGGTTGCCGCCAAAACAAGAACTCGATTGGGATCTCCTCTGTTTCTGTCTTTTTCGTCAACTGCTCTACCTGCTGCAGCTCGCTGCAAGTCACTCCATTGTATAAGGAACTCGGTCTTGATCCTTCTTGTCGCTTCGTGCTCCCCGGATCCAGATCTTTGAGAAAGCAGCGAGTCAATTTCGTCGACAAAGATGATACTTGGAGCAAGAGTCTTTGCTAGGGCGAACAGCGCTCGCACAAGCTTCTCTGATTCGCCGAGATACTTGCTCGTCAAGCTACTTGCCGATATCGAGAAAAAGGTCGACCGGGACTCTGTGGCTACGGCACGAGCCAGCATAGTCTTACCAGTACCTGGTGGACCGAAGAGCAGCATACCCCGTGCAGGCTCACGAAGCCCCATAAACAGGTCGGGACGCAGAAACGGGTAGACAACGTTTTCTCGCAATGCGTTTTTGGCGACTTCCAGACCAGCAACATCACTCCAACGAACCTCGTCGCCCTGCACGACAATCTCGTTGAGAATCTGCTTCGCGGCTGCCTCGTCCACGCCCGACGGCAAGTTTTTCATAATCTTCTTCTTTTTCGATTTCCACGCCACCTTGGTCAAAGACTCTTCTTCGTCGCCCTCTGCAGATTCGTCGGACGAGGCTGCTTCAGCGTCAGCCACCACAGCGTCTTCTTTCCGCTTGCCCTTCCACTTCTTGTCAGATGCTTTGGGGGTCGCCTTTGAATTATCCGAGCAACTCGAGGACGAAGGTCTTCTAGCTCGGTGGGCATCACGTCGTGATCGAGCAGCTTTGTCGGGCTCCGATCCGCTCGTGAAGTTCCCGTTGGGCCGAACAGGAGTATCCCCGACAGGCTTCCTCCGAATTTTGGGCTCACCTGGCGTGCTCTTGCGTCGTAATGCAAAGTCGTCAGCGTCGGAGGAGGGAGCCCGCTCATGCGGTGATATTCTGGATCGCGGGAGCGACGATGGATGGTCTCGCGAGCGCCATGTCCGCTCCTGCTTCGGCGTGCTGTGCTCGACAGGAAAGATGTCTGGGCCAGACACAGCGTTTAAAGCGCTCGATGCTGCGCTCACGGACAATGCCGAGGGACGGCTATGTGCCAACTCGTCAGATGTTCTTGCGCTACCCACAGCGTCAGAAAACGGCGAGGCAGCGTCTCGAGGTGGAACAAGTCTTCTAGTGTGAATATCCCATTGCGCGCCAGATGAAGGTCCTAGTTTCCGTGACGACTCGTTCGGTGTAGTAGGAGCAGACAATGAAAGTTCCGGAAGCATAGGAGATGCTCGAGCCAGTCGCTCTCTAGAGCCGAGAGCACTCCAAGCTAGCGATGCGGCCTTGCTGGCCCCAGGCCCCTCGGTCTTTGACAGCTTACGTGTTGCTTTTGCTGGCTTGTCCCCAGGCTTGCCACTCCGCAACGTTGTCCGCATGGTGTATTTTTCCGGACTGGGAGACCTCACGGTTGGCTCTTTCTTGGTGGGCATGCGGGGCGAGCTGGAGGAGCCCACAAAGGGAGAGATGCCCACCGGGCTCTGATCACGACCAACAACTGCTTGTTCGGATGATGTTCTGTAGGGCAGGGACGGGCGTTTGGGTAAAGCAGGTCGCGATAGGTCGGGATATCGTATGGCTGGGATTGTGCCTTGGCCAATCCAGCCTCGTTCTGAGGTGATTATGTTCGAAAGGTCGGAGTCGGTTGATGGGTTTAGTGCTGTCGAGGTCGAGGTTTGAGAATGGGAAGTCATGGCGTCCTGGCGGGATATCCGTAACGCTTCGAGCAGGTCAATGCGTTCCTTGCACTGCAGTTCCAGTTTGCGCAAGGAGTCTATCAGGGCTTCCTCGGTCTCGGTGCCGGCTACGTAATTAGGCAATACCTTAGTGATGCGCTGGTCGTTGAGTTGGTCGAGGGCATTCTTCCAACATCGCATCGCCTCGTTTTCGTCGCCCTGGAAGATCAGCAAGAACACGTCAGCGCATAATAGGGGTAGAAACGAGCAGAGGTGCGATGGCTACCTGGCTTTCATAGTATACGGCAGTAGAACATTTCAAGTAGCTGTCGTCGTACGTCTTCTGGAGGATGGCGAGGCCCCGTGAGCGTGACATGGTACTGGGAGCCAGACCATAGTACCTTGGGGTGTAAGTGCCGGCGCAGGGGGTACTTTTGGATTGTGCGATGGGCAGCAGATATGCTAATGGAAGGAAGCAGTCGAAGTCTTCTACAGTCCGGTCAGAAGATGATTAGGGCGATGTGGATGGTTCCGAGGTTGAGGTTAAATGTCAGGCAAGGAAGAGCCAGGGTTTGGACGTCTTTGTGTGTCTGGAATTGGAAATGCCTGTGAATGATTGATTGACGGGTTGATTGCATGGCGGGGGAACACCAGTGCACACCATGGGCGGGATAGGTTAGCGGGCCACCACGGTGACGTCGCTGCAGTGCCTGAGTGGAGGGTGCCTACAGTATCGCCCCACCTGTCATTGTTGATGCCGCACACGTGTATATGTGCCAGTTCTTTACCTACCTAGGTACCTTAGGTAGGTTGGTACCCAGTACCCGCGCAACTACACAAGACCAAATAGATCAAGCAGCTTCCACCTCTCATCACAAAGAAAAGGCACAGTAGTTGACTGAACGTATAAGAAGGCGATAAGCTGTGGAGGTGATACAGAGCCACCCTGCTGTTGAAAGAGTGATGAGCAGTAACAGCCCCACCACCGGAGGTAGGCAGGGAAGGCATCAGGAACACTATATAATCTCACGAGTATTGTTGGTTTCGTAATTTGAGTTGGGTTGTGCCATTTTCTTGCACCTTTTTACTTGGAATGACTATACAACTCGATAACAAAGCCGGCCACAAGATCCAGTCACCCGGTCTGGTATCTTTAAACATAACACCATGGCTGCCCTTACGACAAGAGAACTCGAATCTCCCCTGTGGTCCTTGGAAACAGAGTACGAAGCATTCGTGGTTCGTCGGCGTCGGCGTCCGTGTTTCCATCACCGACAGCCAGCTCATCCGCCAACAGCAACATTTCCTCAACATGTTCAAACTCGTCACAGAACTTCCCAGCAGCCTTTTCCGTGAGTTCTCGCGCCAGAGTCGAGTCTTGCATGTGTTTGACATTCTCCATAGCGTCCATGAGCGCCGACGGTAGGAAATCGTCAAGTGTCTGGCTTGCTCGGGACAAGGCTTGGGGCTGCAGCTCGGCGAGCAGTGCTACCTTCTTCACATCGCTGACCTCTGTTGTAAGTTTGCCCAGCGATTCGAATATGTGCCCAAGCCCTGACCCCTGGCGGAAGTATTGATATTGCTCCTCTGTGAGCTTTTCGCACTCCTGTGCCACTCTATCTTGTAATTTTTGTCTTCTCCGTTGCGTGAAGTCGAAGGGCTCCAGCGTGTGTTTGGCCGCAAGCAAACAGTTTGTCATGAAGATGGCGTCTGCCGGCCGTCTCACGCCCCTTGCCATGTTCTCGCACCCTGCTAAGAAGGGCTCAAATACCTCTACAAGAATGGGCTGGAAGTCACTCTCGCGATCCGCGGATGTTGCCAGCGAGATTTCGTACGTCTTCATAACCGCAGTCAACTGCTTCAGGGCCTCGAGCAAAAAGTCTGGGGGGACGAGGTCTGAAGGTGTTTGCTGGAACTCGCCCTGCAGTGTGGCAATATGGTCTCTCATGAGTGACCGGAACTGCCTTAATGCGTTTGTTTCGAGCCCAGACATGAGTTCCAACAGCCCTGAGTCGCTGCCCAACAGTTTGGCAAACGTAAACCGGTAGAAACCGAGTATGTTGGCAAGCTTGTAGGCGAGAATGGTTTCCTCGTTTGACTGAATGACCTGCTCGACCCTCTGGCGCAGAATTCTGGTGGCCCCAGAGACGTCTCGATCCACCAGGTCGTTGAGTGCCTTGAGGGCATCAAAAGTGGCCGCCGTCTCGCCATTGCCCTCGTCGAGAAGCTGCCAGAGCTCGTTGGCTCGACCCGACCGGAGTCCTTTGGCAATCTCGTCGCCTTCCGATACAAAAAGGATTTCGAGTGCCTCCCTCTCGCTCACGGTCGCCGAGTGTATCCAAGCAAGCATGTCACCCACATACCGAAGCGGGTCGTGGGCGGCCATTTCAATAGGTTTGATCGCGTGGTCGTCTGCGCCCGAGGTCGTGGTGCCAGTTAATGCGAGATGGAAGGCATCGGACAAGATACGTTCTCTGGCTTCGGCAAAGAAGTCGAGGCAGTTCTGAAAGAGGGATGGTCTCTCGGCTAGAACTCTGATGGCACGGCGGATGGATGAGTTCATCTGAGGGTTTTCGAGGTTCAACGTCTTGAACTCGCGTTGTATCCATTTGTAGAGCTTTTGAAAGGCAAGATTGAGGTTTTTGGACGTTCGCTCCATAATCTCCAGCCCCAAAGTTTGGTTTTCAAACCCGAGTAAGATCTCGCAATCCTTGCTCACCCGTTTCGCCTTGTGCAGAGCAGCGAAGAAGCTATCATCGACAGGCTCGGCGGTGGAAGTCAGCGAGGCAATTTCGTTGTCGGATAGAATGAAGTGACTACGCAGCGCCTTAAGTAGACGCTGTTTTGTTTCAACCTCGGCTCGCTCTTCCATCAGGGTTGAAGCCTCTTCCAGAATCGGGCCCGTTTCTTGATGTGCCGCAGTAATGCGATTCCTGACACCTTGATAATTGTTGTTCAACTTGCCCAAGGTAGCCCCTATGCGACGCAATTGCTGGAGAAAAGAGTCAATCATTGGACCCTGGCCGTCTTCGGATCATGGAAGCAGTACTCACATCAGCCACCCGGCCAAACTGAGAGACAATTTCCCCATTACTGTCAATAACCTCCTTCTGCAAGTCTAGTCGTAGCTGGCGGCGTGTTTCGGCCGTATTTTTGAGGCCTCGACTGTCGAGCAGTTGCAGTGCGTCTTTAAACTCAGAATCTGCATACGATGTTGACAGGACAGTTGTGACTTTGGAGGTCAACTGATTCGGGGTCCTCGCTGAAGTCGGGGTGAAGGGCGACAGTGGTGTACCGGTGCTCGAATTGGACACATCTCTGCTGGGCAAAGGCCTTAGTGAGGAGGGAGGCTGAGCCAAGACCATGACGAGTAGGAACCAGGAAGCCAAACGGAGTCATCAACCCTCTCCGATAATATTGACAGAGCAACAGACTGTGAGAGCCTCAGTTGCAGCTATGAGAGATACAGCATACTGCGTGCAGGAGTTCCGGGATTGTAAGTGAACATCGAGACCCCCCTTAGTCCTAAGTACCTAGGCATCAGCCCTTGCTTCAATAACCTTCGAAGGTACGTACTCATACACCTGACTGTAAGTGTTTGGCCATGTACCTTATTCAACAAACCCAGATAAGATAAGAGATTTCCCACAGCGGAAAGCGGCCTGGGATGAGCCGGCAAAAAGTAGCTCACCGCCTGCCTACCCACTCATTGTCCACGTCATAGGTATCCGTACCTACTCAAGTACCCAGTGACTGTACTTACCCAAGGTAGGTACCTACCTCCTCAGCTGCCATAAGTCGATCGATTCCTTATCGATACTCTTGCTCGGTGTGTGTTAACTGAAGCCAATACTCCAAGCATCTAGCACCTTTCACTGAGTTGAGCGACGGTTTGTCATACTGCTTCCAACATCCCAATCTTGCACATTAGATCTTGTGATTGTTATCACCCGCTCAACGTTTGATTCTGCAAAGAGCTGTTCTAATCCTAAAGACCAGTCGAGCACCAGTGGCTCCGCTTGAGCTTGTAAGGTAGGTACTCGTACCCAACACTCCCGAAGCTTCTGTCACCTGCACGTCGGGGCCAGCCACATGACCACCAATCCGCACATCAAGTGATGGCGAACCCTCTCAGCCTCGACCACCTTGACTCTGTGCCACACCTTCATCAGGCTAACGTATCGTGCACCAGGCATCCTGAATTTACTCGGTTGCTCCTTCGAAATCCGAACACTTCGCAGTGCGCAAGCCGCATCCTATCTTCCTCCGAACATGCGCCGAACGCCGTGAGCGATGAATACCCATCCTTGATAACTAGCCCCGACAGTATTTAATTTAACCCGCCTTACTATGGCCTCCAACATCTTCTCGCGGCTCGCTCCGCTATCTCGAGACTCGAGGTCGTTCTACGAAGAACTGAGGGGCGAGTGCCACAGAGATATGGACATCGAAGAGCAAGCTGGCCTGGATATTGACGAAGAGAATCTGGGAGAGCGGTTCCAAGACTATGATCTGGATCAAATACAAGGTCTTAGTACCGAAGACAGTCGAGCGACCCTAGAGAGCAATGCCAACATCCTCAACAGCCCTCTCAGCACAACTGGCCGTGGTCCACGGCGTGAAGGGAACAGACGAGAGCCTAGCTCCAGGTGGCTTGGCCAGGAAGATGATGGCGACAACGACGTTCCAGCATCACTGCTAGTCGAGCCGCACGACGTCGATGTGGAAGCGAAGGGAACTGCACGGAAGAAATCATCTTTGCCGGGAAGGCAGAATGCTATCCCTGGCCCCTCCAACAGACGTACTCATGCCCAGTGGGAGACGACAAAAGCGCAACAGAGGCTTCACCCTACAGAGAGCATCAAGCCCATTAGATCCCAACCAAAGCGTTTTGCTAGGGGCCTTGCATCTGGAAGCGAGAAAGAGAAGGCCCTCTGGAGATGGGTAAATGTTTCCAACCTTGACTTCTTCGTCCAAGACGTCTACTACTACTACCGAGGGAGCGGCTTTTGGTGCATTGTGTGCGCTCGGGCGTTACACCTGATGTAAGTCACTCCTTAGCCAGCTGCAAGCGGCACAACGATATGACGCTGACATGGAGCCAGAGAATCCGCCTTTTTCGCCGTGTTCCTGACCTTCCTGACACAGTGCGTCGAATACACCAAGATTCCTAACAGTCATTCGCTGAAGGAGGTCACGATTCCTCAGTGCACCAGAAACATGTCGTTCATGTGGAACATTGGCCTTTGGCTATATGTCTTTTACTTCATATGGAAGGCAGTTCAGTTCACAATGGATCTGCGGCGTCTTAGCAACATGCGCAACTTCTATATCTACCTCCTTGAGATACCAGAGGAAGACATGCAAACTGTTTCCTGGCAAGACATAGTTGCCCGGGTCATGGCCCTGCGGGACGCTAATCCGAAGACAGCCATCAATGTCAATCCGTCGGTGCGACAATGGATGCGTAACCAGTCCAAGGAGAGGTTAGATGCCGCAGACATCGCCAACCGTCTTATGCGGAGGGAAAACTACCTGATAGCCATGATGAACAAAGACATACTCGACCTCACGCTTCCGATACCCTTTGCGGGGAAGCATCAGTTCTTCTCAAGAAGTCTCGAATGGAACCTACATTTTGCCATCCTGACTTATGTTTTTGATGGGAACAACCAGGTACACCAGGAGTTTCTCAAAGCAGACCGCCGAGGCTTGTTAAGCGCAAAGCTGAAATCGCGCCTCGTGTTCGCCGGCATCATCAACTTACTGATCGGCCCTTTTGTGGTCGCATATCTGATTGTTGTCCACGCCTTCACGTACTACAATGTAAGCCCATCCCCGTAGCGTTGCATGCTGTTGGTCATGGACGCTGACAGATTTGGCTGCAGGAGTATCAGAAAGACCCATCAACCTTTAGTCACAGGCGATATACGCCTCTTGCCGAGTGGAAATTCCGAGAATTTAACGAGGTCCCGCACCTCTTCCATGAACGTATCAACATGTCATACCCGTTTGCCAGCCGTTACATTGATCAGTTCCCAAAGAAAATGACGGAGCAGTTCGCCAGAACGGTGACTTTTGTTGCGGGAGCCATCACTTCTGTTCTCGCTGTCGCGTCGTTTATCGATCCTCAGCTTTTCCTCGGTTTTGAGATAACAAAGGAGAGGACAGCACTGTTCTACATCGGCTTGTTTGCTGCGATATGGGCAGCTGCCAGAGGTATGATATCGGAGGAAACGACTGTATTCGATCCAGACTACGCTCTGCGCAATGTCATTGAATACACTCGTTATATGCCAGACAACTGGAAAGACCGCCTTCACACAGCCGACGTCAAGCGGGAATTTTCAGAGCTTTACAAGCTGAAGATGCTGATTCTTATCGAGGAAATACTCGGTATCCTCACTGCCTCCTTTGTGTTAATCTATTCAGCCCCCAAGTGCAGCGACCAGATCATCGACTTTTTCCGAGAATTCACCATCCACGTTGATGGGGTTGGGTACATCTGTTCATTCGCCGAGTTCGATTTCAAAAAGGGTGTGGGCAAGACGAAACAACAAGCAGGCGCTGGCGACGTCCGGGAAGACTATTATTCCACAAAACACAACAAAATGGCAGCGTCTTACTACGGCTTCTTGGATAACTATGTAATCAACCCAAGGACTGGTATACCAGGTCATCTACCTCCCGGAAGCCGACAGCCGTTTCATCCTCCGCCGGCGTTCCCGGGACTGAGCTCTCCGACATTGGCGGCCGACATGCAAAACTCTAGGATGGGTCGGCAGGACCTTGCGCGAAGCCGAGCAGCTGGGGGTGGGCCTGGTCAACAAAACCGAACGCCGAGGTTCGGACCATCAATGACGGCCCCGTCACCGATGGCCTCGATGCTTCTCGATCCACATCACCGGCCTGCCGCAACAGGGTTCGGCATCCGAAGTACGCATCGGAGCCGAGCGGCGTGGGGTGGTTATCAGGGCGAAGGTATCATAGAGGAGTCGACCGAAGACGGTTTAGGCGCAGACGGCCGTCTAAAGTCACAGAGTGCACACGAATACGAAGCATTTGATGGCTCAGGGCCTTTGGGAGAGTCTGTGTGGGAGACATCGCCTCCAAAGGGGCTGAGCCGTGAGAGCAGCATGGCAGAGACGGGCGAGCAAGGCGCGGGAGTGTTGGGTCTGATTTACCAGTTCCAGCAGGCCCACCGTAACAACCCACAGAGTGGAGGAACACTGTAAGGAGAAGAGGGCACACGGGGAATTGGCTGGTACTTCGGATATGCTAGTAAGGAAGTATGGGTGTTAGGGCGTCCTGCGGCTTGGACCTTTGGGATGTGGATATTACGGACGGTCTTTTCATGCTCTGGTTGAAGTTGGGTCCGATGGGCGAAAGCGCAGGGTGATCTGACATAGAGTGCTGCAATAGATATCAATTCGTCAACTTGGTATGGCTGTTAATACTGACATGGCGAGGGAAAGTATTGGAGAAGGTCAAGAATGTGTTACCAACGACGGCCAGGAGTAGAACTAGCGCCGGACCGAAGAGAGAAATGTCGTATCTCCGAGGGCCCGCCGACGTTTGAAGTTGGGCGTCGCTGGATGTACCGATCTACAGGTGCGAAGAGGATAGCGCGGGTGAAAGGTGGCTTGACGAAGAAATGAGCCAAAGTAGTGTGCGCGAGCTCAAGGGGGAACCGCAGTCCACGTGACAGTTAATGAGTGCCTAATGTGAAGGGTTTCTTGCTGCATGGAGGTGCACTCGGAGATGGTAAGAGTATAGACGTGCAGCCCCAGATGGGGGCCCGACGAGCGGAGTGGCCATTGATTGATAAGATGAGATAAAATAGTAGGAGAGGGTTCCGGGTTGTAAACCATTACCTTGTAGGGTCATGCCATCTGCAGGCGTTTGATAACCGAGATTGACGATTTCGAGCGCTTCCGCACGTGTTCCTCTTGTTGTCCTCGCATGAATCAAAACCTATCCCAATTCGTAGGCAAACCCATGGTCTTCCTTGTTTTTCGGCATTTTTTTCATCTGCTGTAGCTATGCTGTTAACCTCGCCAGCTCCAAACCTGGGATACAAGTTGTCGTGGCGAGGGTTCGTGGAACGATGGAACGAGGCCGGAGGCACCGCAGCAAGCGAGGCCCAGACAGGGATGATGAGTTCCAACTTCTAAAGGCCAGTCCGGCAGAGTCCACCTACCAAGCAAGGGTTTGTTTTTTCGTATCATTTGTTTATTCATATTGAAAAGCGAGGGAATTCAAGTGGGTGCAGAATAGATATACCATGTATCAGTAGAGAGATTCTGAGATTCGCAGTGGGGACTATGAAAATCGCCGGTTCAAGTAACGGCCTGCTTGATGCTCCGAAGTTGTTCTCTCTCCAACCACTTGCCGAAGGGCGCTTATGGGGGAAAGAGGAGCGCCGAAAGCATGGGCACTGACTACGTATGACCTACCTACACTAGGTTGTGGAAGCAAGCGAATGAGTGGAGAGTGCGAGAACATGTATGGTGTGGGAGAGTAACCCAATCTTGAGAACTAAAGTCAGCGTCATCAATTGCAGAGGAGAAGGCAAAACATGACGACCTCATAAGAAAGAGAGCCGTGGTTCTTACTCAATGAATTATTAGGAGATGATACATGAAAAGTGCAGGAGGATTGCCTTTGTACTTAGAGTGGTTATAGTGTCTTTACAAACATTGAAGTCCATGGAGAGGGACAGAAACCAGCACGCCCCCCGAAGACCTGCCAGGGAAGGGCATGTCTGGTCTTTCGGTCTCCGGGGTTGCAGAGAACCCCCTCGTTCGTTGGGCTGGGCATGGATTGTGCCCGGAAACTTCGGCTTTTGGGATACTGGATGTTTGGCCAGATTCCCTTGATATTTATCATTGTATCTGCTGCAAGGTATCCTGCAGACCCAGTTGCTTCCTCCGACATTGTACTATCACGGCATCTTACAATATCGATAACCGACGCTCTGAGTACTTGCTTTGCAGTCCGTACCTCCTACATTGTCGCGCTTGTGTTGTATCTGCAAGTGGAGGGAGGTATACCGCATCCACACTCCTCCACTGCCTGTGCGTTACCTGACTCTGCTAGCTCCAACTGGACTTTTTTCACTTGGTCTGGCCTACCCTACCTCTACAAACTGCGCCGCTTCTTCAACCTTCAATCTTTTGCACCTCGCAAAGCAATCCGTGCATCGCCAACTCCCAGCCCACGGCCTCGCGAGCTCAAGGTCGCTTCATTTGACATACTTTCGACTGCTTTCCATTTTTGCCAACCTTCTGGCGACCGATCGACCTCCGTCTCTTCCGTCCTCCCGATCTTCGTAGGTTCCTCGGCAATCTCTGCGCAGATTTAGAGAGGTCCAAGGTGAGAGGGAAGGAGGGAAAAAGCCACCGAGGCGAACGAGCGACGCGAACTCTACCGCGTCCAGCTCAACGAGAGCTCCTCCCGCCACACCCGCGGGCGCCATCGCCGACCCCCTCGACCATCCCCCAGCTGTCAACCTGGCGGCTCTTCAGCCCAAGCCCTACGGCGAAGCATCTGCTGCGGCCGCAATGGCCCAGCCCAATGCAGAGCCCGTCGAGGAATATGAGTGCGCAATGCCCCTCCCCCCAATCTTCACTACACATGAATCCATTCACAAAACCCGATGCCAGTCCGACCATGGTTCAGACTTCGCTCGCTCCTTGATAGAACAGGCCTGCTGACGTTTGCGTTGCAGCTATGAATCGCTACCTCCCAATTTCTCCCTCGTGCAGAACATGGCTGCCGGGGCGTTCGCGGGCATAGCGGTATGCCATCCCTATTCCCTATAAGCTCCGGATTGCAAAATGGTTATTCTCGCCGATATTGCCAAGAACCTGAAACTGATGACCGTCTTCGCAGGAGCATACTGTCATGTATCCCATTGACGCCATCAAGGTACGATGCGAGACCTCCTTCCATAATTCCAATCTTCCTCCTGAACTTGCACATCTGTATTTGCTAACTTGGAGCTTCCAGACCCGAATGCAGGTCCTCAATCCCAATCCCTCGGCGGTGTACAACGGCGTTATCCAAGGCACTTACCGTATAGCCAGCCGCGAAGGCTTCCTAAGCTTGTGGAGAGGCATGTCCAGTGTTGTTGCCGGCGCTGGTACGTGGTCCTATGAGCGAGCAAGCATGCCAATATTTTGCATTTGCTGACAAAACTAGGTCCTGCTCATGCTGTTTACTTCGCTACCTACGAGGCTGTCAAACATGTTATGGGTGGCAACCAGGCCGGTGTTCATCATCCCTTAGCTGCCGCGACCAGTGGTGCTTGCGCTACCATTGCTAGCGATGCGCTGATGAATCCTTTCGATGGTACGTGGCTCTTGCATTCTTGACAGAGTATGGGTTAATTGGTTGCTAACCTTGAGTCGATTTCAGTCATCAAGCAACGCATGCAGATCCAAGGCTCAGCCAAGATGTACCGCTCCATGACCGATTGCGCCAAGTACGTCTATAAGACGGAAGGGCTGGCGGCTTTCTACGTTTCCTACCCGACCACTCTTTCGATGACGGTGCCCTTCACCGCCCTTCAGTTTCTCGCGTACGAGTCCATATCCACGACCATGAACCCAAGCAAGGACTATGACCCCACAACACATTGTTTGGCTGGTGGTGTTGCCGGCGGATTTGCCGCCGCCCTGACTACGCCCATGGACGTTATCAAGACCATGCTTCAGACTCGAGGAACGGCCAACGACCCAGCGCTGAGAAATGTGAATGGGTTTACAGCAGGCTGCCGGTTACTGTACGAGCGTGAGGGTTTCCGCGGCTTCTTCAAGGGTGTGCGCCCTCGTGTCGTCACCACCATGCCCAGCACGGCCATCTGCTGGTCCGCATACGAGGCTTGCAAGTAAGTTATTGCCGCTTTTTCTGCACGGGAAGAAACTGACAATCTGGTTTTGCAGGGCCTACTTCATCGCACGAAATGACAATCCGAGTCCTTGAAATGGCTCGCCGCTGTGCACATGGAAAGGAACTCGACTTTCCTGAAGATGTGATCACCGACTAAAACGGTCGTGTAAATTTTTAGAAGGCCGAGTCGAGCCCGCGGGGTAGTTGACCACTATAGAAGTGGCTTTCCAGCGATGAAGCTCACAAGAGGCACGGCACAACCCCCCGGCGAGGGCTTCCACACCTACCCCGCTGGGCTGCAACGTGACGGTTGACACTGGAGGTCTCGCAAGCCGGCTGTATTTGGTACTGGAGAACGCGTGGTTTGGCAAAGTGTTCTATTGGAAAGGATATTCAACATGTTTGGCGTCGGAAAATGACAGACCTGTCTGGAGTTGGTATGCCCACGGACGGATTTACCGATAAATTAATCTGGAATACCGTCTCTCACATTCTCCCCCAACTTGCGCCATCCTACGTGACACGTTTGCGTGACTGTTCACGTCATAAAGTCAACAGCAAACCGGCAGCCTGGTATAGCTGGCGCCTTACATGGTCTGGTGCTTGAAAGGGTTTCAATAGGGGGACAGAAGAAGATGAGTAGGCACGCAGAGAATGACCAAGTCTGACGTGGGGCGAGCCAAGAGGGCGGTGCGTTTGGCTTATCCGGAGTTTCAAGCCAGAGAGGCCTCTGGGTAGATACCGCCAAGCATGATAACGCATGGTGAGATACAGGTGGCACACCGAAAACTTTTAGGTTGGGGGTCTTCCTGAGCAACTGCCATTTAGGTCGGTGGTGCCGGGTTGGTACATTGATGGGCGGACCTCGCGGCTCTGCCTTCTGGCTCTCGCTGCGTCTTGCCGGCAATACAGTGTACTTAGGCCAAAGCTAATCGTTTGTCACCCGACATGTTTGCTGGCCTATCTAGTTCTGCTCTAGAGACAGATTGGTGTTGACACCTGTATGCAATCCTTGTACATTGAAACGGTAAGACTAAGCCGAACACACGCGACAGAGCGTCTGATCGACTACCTTCACCAAGCCTCCGACATTGCGCCGAGCTCTGCACCCAAACTATGAACGACGATAAAGATGATGTTGGCCTTCGGGTGAGGCCACCGTAAACTCCAGGCTTTAGCCTATGAAACTCCTTAATCCATGCCATGATATTTTCCAAGAAACAATTGGCGGGTGTCGACCTCCTTCAGAACGGGAAGCCGCCGCCACCTCCACCAAACTTGAAGTGGAACTGCTGGCTTCCGCCACCTCCCTGTTGGTACATGAACGGGTGACCGCCGCCAAATGGGTTGCCTTGGAAGGGGTTGCCTTGCTCCTGGTTGTTCGGGTCGTCGCCCCGGTCGAACCGCTCGCGGAGCTCAGGGTTGCTGAGCACCTCATATGCTTCATTAATGGACGCCATTTTCTTCTCGGCCGCCTCCTTGGTCAGCCCCTGCTTAGCGGCCTTGTCGGGGTGGTGGATCTTGGAGAGCTTGCGGTAGGCTTGCTTGATCTGTCGTTCGTCGGCATCGTGCGCCACGCCGAGTACCTTGTAGTAGTCCTTGGTCTTGCTCCTTTTGAGCGCGATCTGAGCCTTCTGCATCAAGGGCTGAACGACATCATTCTTGTCGGGCCGGATGTTGTTGGCTTCCTCGAGTGACTTGATGGCCGCATCGAACTCTTCCTTCTCCATCATGGCCTTGGCGCGATGCAGGAGGCCATAGAAGGATTGGGGGTTGAGAGTGAGAGCATCTTCGCAGTACTGCTTGGCCTTCTTGCCGTTCATCTGTGACGATTGCGTAAGCATCGAGTGATTAAAGTATGCTGTGCAACTTGGTTGACTTACGTCGTAATAGCCTTGGCATGCCATTTCCGCCACCTGGATATACAGAGATGACTGGGTCGCAGAAGGGATGGCACCGTCAGCCTTGAGGTCCTCAACTTGTTTCTTGATATCAGTGATAAGGCCAGTCTCGTCAGCGGAATCTATCAGGAGCTTGACACCAGTCATGGGCTGGTTCTTGTCGAACGCCTTGTTGACCCTGGCCAATGTCTTTTCAATGGCCTTTTGTTGCTTCAAAAGCTTCCTGCACGACTTGGAGTCGGGATCAGAGTGCAAGCACTTTCTGGTCTGTGCCATGCCGTTTTGTAGATCGCCAAGTCCGTAGAAGGTAATGGCAGCGATTGTGATGTGCGGCGACGTGTCGCCGGGCCGCATCTGCAGCACATGGTGCAGGTCGCTCATACCCTCCTCGACCTCGCCACGCTGGAAACGACAGCGCGATCGCATCTCGCGCAGGGAAATAGCCCGGTTGGCGGTCATAATGGCTTCACCGGCATGCCCCACGCAAGCCTCCCAGTCACCACTCTTCTCGGCCATCTCCGCGAGACGGGCAGCACCCTGGGCCTCGTCGAGAGCGACGAGTTCAGCCGATGTGGGGTCCTTCCTGGCGAGGATGTACTGTTCTCTTGCGCCATCCCAGTCCGCAGTCTTGGACTTGATCTTGGCCAGCTGCACATGCGCTCCCTCGAAGCCTGGCTTGAGCGAGAGGACCTTGTTGAAATCGTCGGTGGCCTGGTTGGTGCGGCCGAGGGAAAGGTATGTCGTCGCGCGTTTGAACAGCGTTAGATAATTGGAGGGATCGCGAGCAACAGCGGCATCGTAGTATACGAGAGCATCGGATGTCTGACCCTTGGACAGGTGGGCCTGAGCGGTGGTCAGGAGAGAGGACACAGGGGTATCGGGGGGGATCTCGTCGGTGTTGATAGCGAGAACTGGCGACGAGAGCAGGCTGGCTGCGAAAGCCAGGGCGCAGAGGCGGACGTACATTGCTGACGCCAAGTGAGTAAACGAGAGAGTTGAGATCTGTAGACCCGTAGACAGTAAGAATAACGGAGGAAAATGTGGAAAGGTTGGGGAGGAAACAGCAAAATCAGAACGCAGGTGAGAGAAGAGGAATGAATGGAGGGGGCATAAGAGAGCAATTGGAAAAGTTGTCCTCAAAGGAAGCTGGGCTGTGATGGGATGAAAGTTACAACTGGACAGGTATTCAGAAGCCGTGTGGAGCATGTAGTCCTTAACTGGCTTACTGTGGCATGATCCCTGTCTTTGTTATACAGACTCCAAAGTAGCCTTAAATGAACTCTTTCCTTCTAGTACGTACCAGAACTGGACACGACAACCAAACTTCCCGCTCCATGTGTTAAACTCCAGATTGGGGCAAATTGGAGACCCTCCCCTAACCTAAGGGAGAGTATCTACCTAATGAAGAGTCATAAACTTATTCCGTCAATGAATGCGACGCGTCGAAGTGATCCAGAACCAAGACACCCAGACCAAGATCGGTTCCACTTCGCGTCTCTGCAGGGGGTGGCATCTCCCGCTGAATGTCATCCGCATGGAGGTACGTACGTACCCCACGCTCCTTTCACTTGACCATTCATCGTCCACTAAGATCTCATGGGCCCCCAGAACCTTGAACCACGAAATTGTACATAGTAGGCGAGTCAACACCGCGCTATCCGTACCTGTGACAACATACCTATCTATCTATCTATCTATCTAGGCTACTGGTTCTGTCTACGGTCACAAAGAGGCACCAACGTAGAATGAAGCCGCGAGAACCGGTTCGTGTGCGTACATGAATTGCAACAAAACAAAACAAAAACCTCACCCATTTCTGCATGAGAAAAAGCAACTCTCACCGCAACCCAACCATGGCTCACCTCCCGCCATCAACCGCCATATTCTCGCCCTCGATAGCTCGCATCGCCGCTTCCACCGCCAAAGATTGGAGTTACGTCGACAGTTGGCTCGCCTCGAAATATCAGGGTCGCCCAGTCCCTGCCTTCGAGCGCAACTCCGAAACGCTGAAAGCCCTTCTTGCACTTGCCAACTCGAACGAGAACGCCGACGAGGAGCGCGAGCTAGTCGCCTGGGCTGAGACTGGTGCCATCCATGAACTTGCCGCCGCGCAGGACCAACCCGAAACCAACTCAGAACTGCCGGCCTCCGAGACCGCTCGGGAGAGGATGCTCGGTGCCATCCAAGATCACCTTACACGGGAAGGACGCAACGCCCTCAACTCCATGGCCACGTTATCATGTGAGCTCGCTGTCGCGTATCCAGATGCTGAAGCTCTCGGCCGCTCCATGATCGGTCTTCACGCTGAAGCCTCGGAGCTGGAACAGACGAGAGTCCGCGTGCATGTTCTTCAGAAACACATTGATCAAGAGTCGGCCGTAGTGGATGAGTTGCTACGGACCCTGCACAGCGACGATTACAAGCCTGCCAACGACCTGGCCCGCCAGAACCTAGAGATGCAAAGAAGGATCAAAGCCATGGTAGTGCGTATCCCCGAGCTCAGGGACCGCATGTCCAGCCTCAGCCATTGTCCCGTTGCTTCTCATCCCACGATCGAGCAAATGGCGCAGGAAGAGGCTGGTTATCTCGGCCTCCTGGCTGAAAAGAAGAGCTTGGACGAAGAAATTGACCAATTTTCCGGCCTCCCGGACGATGTGAAGACGGCTAGGGCCGAACTTGAGCATCTCCGCGCAGAGGTTCTCTCCATTACACGCCACCGCGACGCCATCTTTGAGGGTCTTGTTGAGCGTGAAAGTCCTCGCAAGGGTCGTTAATAACAACTTTCCTTCTCTGATACGATCTACAATACAGACACGGGCTGATTGCCGTCTACTATGTCGAGGGGTATTAGAATAACTATTCGCTAAAGACAACGTGCCTTCTGCGGTAAAGCATTAACCAGGCCGCTTTCCCCTGACCGCGCCTCCTAGGTTCCTAATTTGCCTCATCCCAAGACCCGACCTCTTGGCTGCCGGCGGTGCAACTGGAGGAGGGGGGTCCTTGATAGGGACCGGCGGCCCGCTCGGATTACGTGCCTCTTTGGGGCCTTTCATGTCAAGACCTTCCCCAAGGCGCAGATCCGCGACTCCAAGGCTGCTTCGTCCATCATCGACATCACCAGAGTGCCTCTGAGCTCGTCGGGCCCTTTCTTGCACGGTCCGGAACTTCTCCAGCAACTCGTTCCATCGAATAATGCTGTCTTCCCGACTCTTGAGTCTATTTGGCCTATCGTAGGTTGAACTGGTGGCAGATGGAGGGCTGCTGTACAGGTAGTGTCAGGCTATGCTATAGATCATACACAAAGTCGAGAAATGATGGCTCGAGGGGTTGTCGTGGGTGGGACTTACACTTTGGGGGCAATGTGAAGGTAGCCAATAGAGCTGACAGCGTTAAGGCGATTCTTGAGGGCCGCAAAGGCTGAGGATTGTGGGAGAAGCATCAAGAGACCGTATAGACATTTGTACAAATGAGGAAACTTTTCCGGCTCCAGTAACTGCAGTCGAAGGTCTTGAGCGTGTTAGCTCATGAAGCAATAGGTATGATGGGCCTAGATGAACCTACAAGTAAACACAGGAGACTCTATCAACTGCACCAGCTTATCGATCTGGATGAGAATATTCACCGTCATCTCAAGCTCGGCACTATTGTCGTATGTTTAGCCCAGTACAGAACGAAAGGTGGAGAGTTTCAAGGACTCACAAAATCTGCAATAGATTGTAAGCCTGTTCGTAAGCTTGTGCCAGCAGGCAAAGGGAAAACGTAGCGACGGCGTTGTGGCACCACGAGCGAAAAAGGGCAACGAAGAATGTTTGGCCATCCTAGACAAATGTTGTCAGCAGCTGGCGAGTTCAAGGATGCGCTGGCCCGTTTACTTTTGACTCGAGATTGCGAAGTCTCTTGCGCAGTTCCGAGAGCTCCGGGGCCGTGATGAGGTTGTTATTCAAGTTCTGTACCATGATGCTGGCAAACTCAACGTCTTCCTCTTTCTCTATGCAATCTGCGAGTGTACGATAGATCCGCTCAGCGCTTAGGCTCACACAAAGCTGGCGGATGATGAGGTTCCCACGCGTCTCGAGCAGTTTTCTGTCAGTAGCAAACAGCTGCAGTAGGTTCACCATGAAATTGGAGAAGTAGTCGTCTTCGCTATTTCGGGAGATCTGCGAGAGAAGTTGCAAATCCTTGGTTACAACGGCTTCGGCTGGATCGGAGAGCGTCTTAAGCAGGGCAGGGAAAGTTCCGTCGTTGAAGGCGAGCACTTTTCTGGGGGCCTTTCTGTGAAGCATAATCAACCACGTCAAGGCAGCAACACGGGTCGCCTCATGATCGTTGAGGAATAGGAGTGTCAAGGCGTTCACTGCTGCGGCGTAGTCCAGATCCACCTGGGGGTGATTACTTGCATAGGGTGGGTTCGGAGTTGAGAGGGAGCGGTTGTGACCCTGGGCCGGGGTTGGACTTCTCAGTTCGAGGTCTCGCGAGCTAGATAGAGAAGCCCGCGCACTAGACGGGCCCTCTTGTTTTTCGCCAGAGACTGGAATGCGTGACGTTGATTGAGAATGGCCGCCGATTTCAGGTTCGTCAGACAGGGAGACCACGTAGTCCATCAGGCCAGCGTTGACACGAGCAGCAGCTTGGCGGATGGATTCGACACCGCTGGCCATAGCAGGCAGCATATGGGCCAGAACCTTTGGAGTAAACGGCAGTACTTCTTCCGGGCAGATATCCAAGAACTCGACGATCCATCGTAGAGATTCCAAGAGAGAATCCTCTTCTACAATGTTAGTCAGCTGTGTCCGCACACGTGTACCGAATAGAACTCTTGATCCTTCGGGAACTTACCAAGCGGAGAATCAAGAGTAGCGGTCAGTATCTCGAGTATCTTTCGGTAATTGATCTGGACGTCTTGACCGGGTATCCAGTCTTCCTCGTCACTGCTCTCGCTATCATCTGTTTGAGAGTCAATTTCATCCCCTTCTTCCGGGCCGATCTGGACACTATCCGAGTCGACTGACTCCTCGCGCTTGCGTTTGCCACCCTCGCGCGACTTTTTGCTCTCGGCAATGCCTTTCTTGATCCTAGATATTCTCTTGATCTCGCTAAGAAACTTGTCGAGGCAAGCCCTTGTGGCCACATGTACATCTCTATTTGGGTCGCTCAAGAATCTGAGCAATCCCCCGAGAAAGTCGGGAAGAAAAGTGACGAGTTCCAGGTCGGGGATGGAATCAAGCAAGGTGATCCAGCCAACCAAGAATTGACGGGTGAAGGGATTAATAACCCAGATGCGCTCCTGAAGGAGTGGAATGAATCGGCGTAAGGAGAAAGCAGTGGGAGGAGGGCGGTCTTGAAGCTCATCCTTGTCGGACATTCCTTGACCTAGCTCGCCCTCGAGAACGGAGACGTATGAAGCGGCTGATTCAGAGACGATGTCTTTGATGAGGCGATCGAGCAGCTCGGCGCCGTTTTTAACGGACAGCTCAGAGTCTGCTCCCAGCTAAGGCATCAAGATTAGTCAAGGACGCGCGCGAGGTGTAGGGTGAGTGGTGGGTGCGGGGGTGGTTTACCTTACAGAGGGCGTCAAAGATATCGTTAAAGTAAATCAATATCTCTCCCTTGGCGACTTTGGCAATATTGTACATGGCTTCGCACGCGTAGTATCTGACTCTGGCATCTTGGTCGGTGAAGCATGCGAGCACTGGGGGCACGATCTTCTCGAGATAGCGGGGTAGCTCCTTGGAGAAGCGTCAGCTACACTGGTGCGAGCCCGGAAAAGAAAAGAAGAAGAACGACAAGATGGGTGAATGGCGACCAGCAGAGAGCCAGGGGAGGATATGCAGAGCGGCCCGGGTCAAGTATAAGAGAATAAAAAGAAGGGGAACACGTACATGACCAAGAGCAATGGCAGCCGCAGCCAGGCCTATCAAACCTCCGTTTCTGGCATGGGGCTGATGGACGGCGTAGGCAAACTCATTGCAAAGCTGCTCGAGGATGGCCTGGACTCTGGGGTAATCCTTCGTTACAACAAGTTCTCGAATGACTCGTTCGAGCCTAGAAGGGCCAAAAGGTCAGTATATAGCCAGGTCGGACAAGATTCGATGGAATCCGATAAAGAGTGAGATGGAAGGTGGTGGCCACGGTAGCATTGGTAGTTCAGAAGGGGGGTGAGAGACGTACTCGAGTGCGCCGACCTTGCGCTTGTCGTAGAGCTTGTCGTTGAGAGCTCTCTGAATGCTGACGTCCATGGTTGATGCCGAGGTCGAGACAGCAACAACGGGGTCATCTCCCGGTACGTCGTGATGCGAGACTGAAGCAGAACTGAGTTGTGCCGGCTAGTCTGAGTTGGGCTTGAAAAGGTGGAGGATAAGCCAAGTTCCAAAGTTGAGCGGTGTTGTGCTGGGTTCACTCCGGGGTCCCGGTACGTAACGGTACGTAGTATCTAGTTGTGGACGTCAGGTGAAGGGAGAAGTGGGTAGTGAGTGTAGTATGAACAGAAGCCCCAAAGTCAGAAGGTAGAAGGTCGAGGCAGGAAGTGGTGATGGGCTGCGCGTCAACGGGATGAGGCTGCGGCCGGGCACGGGCACGGGCACGGATAGCGGATAGAGCAGGTAGAGAGGGACGCCGAGGAGCAAAAATCAAGCTTAGGATGTCGAAAGAGGCGGGTGCATAAGTCGCAGGACAAAACAGAACGCCGGGGCGGCAGATGCAGACGGTGTGTGGCGTCACACTGGGAGAAAAGAAGTCCGATAGGACAGGGCACCCGCCAGAAGCAGGGGTGTGGGGGAGGTACAGAGTACATGCTCTACGGAGTAGGTAGGTACGTATCGTTACTGTTTCTCTTCCCTCAGCTAGGATGGCAGATGCAACTGGTACCGGCTGAAGCCAGTTATCACTTCATCTCCTGTTAACATGGCTGGGCGAAGGCACAAGTCGCATATATGCATGACTACCCTACTGGTGTTTAAACCAACATCATTGCGACTACCTGTACCAGTACATAGATATATATCTTCTTTCCTGCACGACTCCGAAGCTAACCACATTTACATGTTCCGAACGGCTTTGTTTTTCTGTCTTCCCTCCTCCTTTGCAACTTCAACCTGTTCATCACATCCAGACTTCCACGACCGAAATTGATGTTTATTCTCGACTGTGTCCCTTCTGTCCTTGGCAACCTCTCGTTGACCTCGGCTCTCTCCCTTCCAATCTCCTCTCGCTTCGTCTGACGACTTCGCATCGGCAAGAAGACAATGTTTGGTGGCTTATCTCTGCCCCTCTCGGTTCTCGAGACTTAGTGTAGATTACAGCGCTGATCCCAGCTCTTCATGTTGAAAAGCTCCGTTCTCTGAATTCCAGTGGTTTGGGTTGACCCGGGCAGCATTCACCCACCCTTGCTCTCGGCGTCTTCTGCATACTACTATGCGTTTGCTCGGTCTGGCGCATCCTTCTCCTCCTCGTCTCCTTTGTCCGTGGCTCCACAAAAAGTATTGAAACCACGGCCTCGAGTTCGCGCTGCTTTGCCTGACGGTCCTGCCAGAAACCGGCGATATATTATGCGAGAGCTTTCAACTTTCCCGCTCTGCTTCATCCTCGAACCCTTTGGAGGCGCCTAGCTGGGGAGATAATGTCCCTTTTTCTCGAACCTATGGTTTTCGTTCCCCGCCACTTTTAGAGTCATGGTTCCGTAACCCACGTCCTCCGAGAAGGCCCGTATCGCCCACATCGGAGGACAGAATACCAAAGTTGCTCTAGCCCACGGCCTATGATTCCATATCCGTACTTCAGTACCGAATCCCTCCCCGCCCTCCCCTTGAAAGACAATACGCCCCTGAGTTCTGTCTCCCGCACTCATGTTGGGTTTCACCACTCGAATGGGTCCCTTATTGCTCTCTATTAGATGACTCATTGTCCCTGTTCGCGTGGGCGCCTATGGAGGCCCGTTTTTCAAACTCGTTCTGCTCATGTCTTGGCTGCTTATTGCCAGTGCTCATTGCCTGCACCGGCCATCTCGAGCACTTAGAAGTAGACAGTCTTGCGCGCATCTATATGGGTTACTCAGTTATGGCTCTTTTTTCTTCCGACCATCAATGTACCAAGCTTGTCTCTGACCTCTTCTCCTGGAAGCCATTCTTCTACCACACATCTCACTTGGACCCTTGTGAAAGCGGTTACTATGGGCGCGTTTCATACGGATACGGTTCCAGCCAGCGGCCTTATCGCGCATGTGTGTAAGCAAGTAAAGCATATGCGTCCGCCTGCATCGGATAGCGTGTACAACCAGAGACGTTGTAGAATCTGGCGTACAAGGGCTTGTATCGAGAGTAGAGTTCAATGGGCAGCGGACACCAAGAAACAGAATGGTGATATGAGCGCCAGACTTGTACGCAGGGCATGATGGGAACCACGCATTCTTGTGGTGCTAACGAGGCAGATTCAAGTCACCTGCAGCGCCGGATACTTGTGCGCATATCATTCGGTTCTTAATGAAGCCCCGGGGGCTTAGATGCAGCACATTCATTGTCACGTTGGTTTGGGTTTCTGCTCACAGGTTCTTCTTTCCCTACCCCCTTGAATAACACAAGGCATGCCATGCGACTCTCGACTTACATACTAGTCTAGTCATACAACAACTTACACAAAACTGCATGTGAGGAAAACTTAATTTATTTCTAGACATTACAGCCAATGTAGGTCTGGAGCACCACAGGCTTGGAGGACATTGCATGCATCTCATGTGCCTCTTTCTTGTCTCTGCACTTGTTAGGGGGAGCTCTTTTCCGCGCCCCTAACTTGCTTACAGCCAGACACAATGGGACCGAGGGGCGCGGCAAGACTATAAGAGTTTGCCGAATCAGATTCGGTTAGTGATGGTGGGCGCCGTGGATGTGGTTGGCAGCAACCTTTTGGCATTTCGCCAAGATGGCCGCCTGTTGAGATACCTCCGCGAGTCGACCGATAACATCTTTGTTGCCTTCGACGAAGCCATACAGGGCGTAGGGAATGCCTACATCATTGCAAAACTCCTGTACAAGCCTCTGCGTCTCGCGGAGGTTGTGCCGTGGAATACGCGGGTACATGTGGTGCACGACCTGGAACTGCAATCCTCCGTGGAAGAAATCAAGCCAGGAAGGGCAATCGACGTCCATGGTAGTGCGCAACATCTTTTGTGGGAACGACTCGTGGGGTCCCAGATCGGCTGTGCTCATGGCGAAGTGAGACAGCGTGATCTGGACGTGCAGCGGCGCTTGGAACATGTGGCTGACGATCACAAAGACGAAGCGGTCCCAGTTGGAAGGGATAGACTTGTATACGATGCCATAGCCGAACCAGCCCCAGAAGAAGATCTGACCAGCCACTTCAAGCCAGCGGTGCCACCAAGCAATGCCCTTCCTGGGCCCGCGACCCATTATGAGGTGGTCCCACGAGAGCCTATAGAGATTAAAGCGGCCGAATAGCATGATGGGGTAGTACAGATACGACTGCGCCGACAGGAAGAACTTGGCCGCGAGGTCATACTCCATCACTCGCTCGTAGTAGGACGATGTCAAGTTGCCAAGGAAACGGTGAGACACGGCGAAGAAGGGCAAATGCTCGATATCCGGGTCGTGCTCGGGGGAGTTGGTGACGATGTGATGTACGTTGTGGTTTCGCTTCCACCAACCGATAGACAGCCCGCCCAGGAAGTCAGCGATGAAGATCCCGATGCATGTGTCTATATGGAAGTTGTGGGTGATGCCCATGTGACCAGCATCGTGAGCAGAGAAGACCAGCTGGTGCCAGAAGCAGCCTAGGCAGGCGGCACTGGGAAAATACCACCCCCAACGCAAGAAGGTCAGCATACCGGCGAAGAGGACCGTATAACGCATCACCTCGATAGCGTAGGCACTATAGTTGCAATCGTACAGCCCCTTCGCCTTGATACGCTCGTTGAGGAGCCTGTACTTGCGCACAATCTCGGACTGCGTCTCATCGTCCAAGGCAGGATATCTATCAAGGTCAAGGCGAATTCGCCTGTGTGTCTCTGAGTCGAGGAAGGCGGTCCCATTCGTGTCCTTGTCGTCGTGGTCGTCGTCGGTGGCTGAGGTAGCCGAAGAGACAGAAGCCGCACCGTGTCTGCGGCGGACAAGGGTATCTGTGGTGTCGAAGACGGGGGAAGCTTCGCGGGAACTGATATCGCTGGGGGAGGAGGCCCCAAAGAGACGCAGGTTGTTGTCGACTTCGGCGACATTCGTGTCGGGGCCGCCCTCGTCGAGATTTCTGAATTTGCCTCCCTGGACAGGCGGCGTAAAGTTTCTCCAGTGTCCCTCAATTCTCCCGATTCGATACCTCGTCATCTGTGCCTTGGCCTCGGGGGAGTGCAGTCTATAGTATTGGAAGCCAGGTCAGCGATTGATGTTGGGGAGGAGAATCAAAAACGCGTGAGCCTAGGCGCATACACTGTGACCTCGTCGGTGGCATCCCGCCCGACCATGTGCTGGATGGCCTTATCGCCGCCAGGGTGGTAAGGCAACCACCCATCCAGCTTGAGAACGAATTGGTCAACAATTGTGATGACTCTACCCTGAGCAATCAAGCCTTCGACCTGGCGGCGTGACATGAGCGGGTATTCCCTTGTCTTTGTAGATGGTGCCGATGCCGCGGCGGCCGCAGGAACGTCAGCGGGGGTGGCCATTGGAGTTGCGACAGTCCGAAGTGCGACAGAGGCAGCAGAGATGGTTGGGACAATTCCCTAGCCTCAATTGGTTGAGAGCGAGAAGCAGCCGTCGGTGTTGAAGAGTGAATAAAGGGCGTCGGGGAAGAAGAAAAATGTAGGATGAGAAAAGAGATGTGAACGCTGCGTGGTGGTTCGCTGTAGCTCACCGCATGTTGCAGAGCTGTATGTCTAAGGTAAGCAAGGAAGCAGGCCAGCAGGGTCACCCTCAGCTTCTATCAGCCCAAGTACACTACACTAGGTACCGGCGGTCATCAAGAGCAACTTGATCTGGACCTGGCCGTGGGCCATACAAAAAGCGTAGCGCAGTACATATATAGATAGAGGTTGGCGCGTGGAGAGCCGAGACAGGTCGAACTTCTGGTGTAAGTGCACAGGGCGGGAATATCTTTTTTTTATTCTTTGATGGAGGGGTTCCAGGGATATGCGGCGAAATCCCATCTGCATCTGATCCTTGTCCATGCGGAAATCGATCATTTGGTTGGTGGCTTGTCGGGTGATCGGAGGCCGCTGTAGGCCGTTTATCGTTCCAGGCCGCTGCCACTACTGGTACCACTATTGATGCTAGAAATCATGTGAGAAACAGCGCTCGTCGGGGTTTCGTCCCATCACCAGATCCCAGCTGCCCACTCTTTCCCAAAAAGTTCGCGAATTGAGTTGTACGTATCCGTATAAAGAGTTTGCAAGGATTCCAATGTGGATCATACGTGGGCGACAGTCTGACAGAAGAGTCGGGACAATACTAAAGGATGATTGCCCTTACTAAAGGTATCTTACCTCTATACTACTACTACTCGTATCCCGTTTGTCTACGCCGGCTCTCTTGATTCCCTTTGTTTTCATGTACTGTTACAGTTTGGAACCTTGCAACTGTAGTTTCCCACGCCCGTTACAGGTAAGATGAGTGATGCGTGCATCATCACGCTGACTATAACGACTATGAGTAGCCTATCTATAAGCGCCAGGCGAACATAAACTGTCTGCGGCACCAGTCTGAATGATAAGGGAGTATGAGTTGCTGCAACAGAGTCGTTAGAATGCTAAAAACCCAATCCACAAACTCATAGTATTCCATATCTGCAACACGTCGCATGCAAACTGTACAAAAAACAGTCAGTTTCACTCAAGGGGGCAGGGAAAGAAACGTTAAGGGCATGCCAGACTTGCCGTGACAGACGCGACCGGGTGGGTGATTTAGCTAGGGGTTCAAGAAAGCGATGCCCACAGTCAGACGTCAGTGGGAACCCATCATCCAAGACCTCCGGAACGCACCATTCCCTCCACCTTCTAGACAACTGGCCATCAAAGACGCTGCTCAAGGAAGAGGAATTAAACTCGAGATACTGAAACTTGTACTTTAGAAAATATGAATAGTGGCAGTGGTACTTGACCCTCCATGACGATGCACAAACCACACACTGGTTACTACCAAGGTGATTGCTCGACCACAGAGACAACACACAAGAGTTGTAGAGAATGAGTAATGTTAAATTTATTGAATATCCACCATCTCAGTCAGACACCATGTGAAACTACCTTGTTGATGTCCCGCCCGGATATCGAGACATATGAAACACTAACCCGTCCGGTGCCTTTGTTTTGCCTCTATTCCTTATCTGCCAGAATCCGAGTACAGAGCTCCGATGCCCCAGTACTGCTCGGCATTGAAGGTTGCTGCCTCGGCGTGTTTCCAAAGATCGTTAAAGGCAGAGAAGAGAATAACATCGCTCGCATGGCTTGCATACGCCTTCTTGATCGAGTCGACAGCCAGCTGCTGCTCCTCGATGCCGGGTACGGCAGCACCATTGGCGTTTCCCTTCCACGGCCAACCGGTCTCTGTGCAGACAATGCGCTTATTTCGGTCCGACAGCTTCGACTGAACCTCGCCGACCATTCGAGAAATGAAGGAACCTGCATCCTTCGCCGCCGTGTTGCTGTCAAAAAATGGGTGGATATTCATTGCGCAGTAATCCGACGCGTCGCACAGCGAGGGGTTGGCAAGGACCGCCACGAAGGTGTCGACAGTGACAACTGGACCGGTGTAGCCGGCAGCGCGGAGAAGCTGGCGCGTCTGGCCCACGGCGGTGACCATTTGCTGCGCCGTAGCCTTGCCGTTATTGACCAACTCATTACCGACACTGACGGTGTCGATCATGGACCAGTCGCTGCTGACGGCCGAGACAATGGTTGCAACCTGGGTTGGAATTGAGCTGATGTCGAAAATACCCAAAAAGAGCTTCAAACCGGCCTTTTTGGCTGCGGGAAGAGCGTTGGCAATCTGGTTACAGTCGGTGCCGTAGGTGCGGACCACCGAGTATTTCCCCCCGAGTTCGGCGAAGTCATCATCTATCTGCCCAGCTGTTTTGCATTGTCCCGTCGCTGTGTAGGGCGCATAAGCAATACCGGGGAGGGTGGTGTTTGAAGCGGAATAAGCCGAGGGAAGTGCTGAAGGCGATGACGATGAAGATGAGGTAGCGGAAGTGCTCGAGGCTGCCGGGGAGGAACCAAGGGCGTCAGTAGAGGATTGTGAAGAGGTAGCCCGAGAAAGGAGGTCTCCAGAGCGGGTTCCCAACTCCATAGGCTTCGAGGGATGGATGATCGATCGAGAGGCGGGCACAAAGCGGACGGTCTCAGTGGTTGTCTCCAAAGGTGCACCCTTTTCGTCGACGTAGACAACGACTTGAGGGACCTCGGTGGGCCCTGTCAAGGACGACTCGGTGATGATGATGAGCTGTTGAGGCTGGTTGATCGAACCCTTGACATCTCTAGTGCCTACGCTCGCATATCAACATGACTTGCTCAGAATCAAGAGGTCGGGTGGGTGCCATCTTACCCTGAGGGTGAGCGGCAGAGAACCCGATCAGTGCGAGGGCCAGTGCTGAAGAGAGACCAGCTGACTTCATCTTGTCACAAGATCCGGCGGAGCGCGGGTGGTGATTCTGGGCCAAAGACTGGCGGAGTTAGAACACCTGAGCGGGTGTTGATGAAGGCCTTGCTCGATGTTGGTATCTATAAAGACGGGAAAATTGTGAGCTATCAAGCTAAGAGAGCGTAAAGAATGGTAGGTTGCAATGAGCGACTAGAAGGAAAGCGAAAACATCAACAGAAAGGAGCGGATCGCTGTCGAGACAGCTTCGGCGTTACACGAGGCCAACGACAACAGGCGACAATACAGGATGAAGGATGGAGATCAGAAGATGGAGAGAAGAACATGATGGGGCCGAGGGGGCAGCATGGCATAGTCAAGTAGTGTGTGTCTTTGGCTGGCCGTTGCTGCGCCCATGACGCCTAACTCTCTTTGGCCCGACTGACCGGCCAATCGAAAGGAAACAAGCAGCAGGAGCCTCACTTTCTCCCGTGGCATTGACCAAATACCAAGAGAGACAGGAACGGGGTGAAATGAAGCACATGCGGAGTTGTGGTGGGTGATGGGCCGAGGGAGGAAAGGAGGGGAGGGAGAACCCAGCTGTGAGCAGGAATGTTGGTCTCAGTTTGTAACAAGAAGGGGCGAGTGATAAAAAACACCACCCGGCCCCCAAGGGGAGGACCATCAAGAACCAAAATAGAGCAAACAGGTAATAGCACAAATCTCATAACTCACCTCCTGAATCAAGTTTGCTTAGCTTGGACTATTGTCGTTGATGTTGATTCACCAAGTGTCGGTACCGTCTTATATTCAGTCTCAAATGTTGACTAGAATTGTATCACGGTAGCCGTCGTAATGCTCCTAGACGAACTGTCTTTATTGTGTTTGGTGTTGAATATTCGACCCGTGATACCGCTGTCAAGCTTGTCGAGTATTAGAATGGAGGGAGTGCGTAGAGTGATTGTAGTCAGGTATTCAGGAATGCCAACCTTGGCAATCACTATCTCACAACGTAGGTTAGCATTTGCGCTGGAATCCTCGATCTTCTATTGACATGAAGCCATGTGTAGGGAAGGAAAGGCCCGCCGATAAACTCACAGTGAGGTTAGACAGCGTGGCAGGATAGGTTGAATCCTTCCTATTTGGTTCGGAGTGCTTTTGCAAAGGAGTGGTGATCTGCCCAAGGAAGCAAAAGGGCAGGTAATGATCGAGCTGGCCTTCTCAAAAGATTGAATGAGTGTGTAATGAGATTGAGTGACCAAGATATGGTAAGGACGAAAAAGGCCGAAGGTGTTTTATACCAAACGAAGCGAATCTGTGGATTCGTACAGTCAAAGCCTAGATCAGATTGCCTCCCACTTCCCTCCCGAAGGAAGAGGCAGAGACACAAGCCTAGAATAGACGCATCTTTCTGTAAAGCCAACACGGAAGCCCATCGACCCAAAACGGTGCAAAAGAATCCGATGTGAGCCTTAGATCGAAAAGGCAGAAGGGCACCCGGCCCAAACGCAGTGTAGCGTATTGGACCGGCCGGGACGTGTCTACCAAACGTGAGCTTCGGATTTGGCCAAGGCACGACTTAGCATGTCACGGAACACAATACGGCGTTTCCAGCTCACAAGCCATCGTCGCAGTCGGAAGAGGGTAGGAAGCTAGTGGCAGAACATGTCTCACCGAGTCTGATGGTGGTCTAGAACCCCCAGAGGGCTCGAAGCCGTGGAAACCTAGACTTCTTCAGCTATCCTAGGTGAAAGAAGAACAAGAGAGCAAAGGCCCGGCAAGAGACTAGACTCTCGGGCCGCATCGCGGGAGATTGCTGGTGGTTGACGGTGTACGACCAGACCGGACGGCTGGATAGGTAGTCTTCTATCTCCATTGCCGGATCCGGCGCCGACCTGTGAACAGGAAGTACCTAGGCGGGCAGGCTTTTGTCTCCCCTGTCCTCGTCCTTTGATGGCCGGCCAGCACAGCCTTTGTTTGCCCTCCCGATCTATTGGCTGTGTCGTTCTGCATCCCGGGGGCCTCACAGGTTGCGCGACGGACATCATCCGAAGCTGTGATGTTGTCTACTAAGTCATATTCTATTAACTATCAGTATGTATACGTCTTTCATTACATGCAAATGCCAGCAACATTGCGTGGTCTTCGAACATCCGACCGCCTTGATTGCCCCCAGTGTCTCCTCAGCCAATGGCCAAGGCAGGAAAGATTTACGCCGACCGCCCTCCCGGCGTCATCTATCTTGAAAGGCTCGTCCAAACCTATACGGCAAGCAAATGCCCCTAAGGACATAGCCGCCCTCCCAGGTCACGCAGCCTTACACAGGCCGTAACGCAATTCAGGTCCTAGCGGAGGCGACGTTATGATGATTTGGAGCTCGACTTTCTGGTCATAACCTTGGTGATAGCGTGTCGAATCGTAACGCCTGCCTTCTCAATGTCCTTTCTCGGCAAGCCTGTGGTAATGCACACCTTGAGCGCCGGTTGAATCTGCCAGCTGTTGTCCTTGGGATCGAGGTTGTTGGCAATAGGCATGCTCTTCAGGCGTGTGATAAGAACCCCATTGGCGAGCGCCTTAAGTACGAATTAGTCACCAACGACTTCGGGAATGCGACGATGGTCAGACTTACCTCATCGACGCAGTCCTGCAGCAAACGTTCCTGGTCCTCCCTTGTCAGCTTGCGCGCCGCAACGACCTCAGCCTTGAGTACTAGCAGCATGATGGGGTTCTCTGGCGAACTTGTGCAGACGACCCAGTCACTGCGGGGGTCCAGTTGCGCCTTCATAGCTCTGGTGTTCTCCCGACACTGCGTAAGGATATCCGGATTAGATTGCAGAACACTGAGAGTCTCACTGGCCGTAACGGCAAGCATGGCAGGCAGGGCAGCGGAGAAGGTGTAAGAGGCCGCTGTAAGACGCTGGTGCTCGACAACATCCTTGGCACCGGCGCAGAAGCCGCCGCCAGCGCACAGGGGACCGGCGAGGGAACCCGCGATCATGTCCACTTGGGAGGGGTCAACGTTTTGCGCCTCGGTAAGTCCGCGACCAGTTCGACCGAGGACACCGAATGACCATGTCTCGTCCAGAATAATGCGGAATCTATACTTTTCCTTCAACTCGACCTGCATGCCGTGTTAGTTACCCTATCGTCCCAACAGCCGGCACCGGCTGCGTGCACACGAGTGCTCTACTCACAAGTCGGGGCAAGTCGGCACTGTCTCCTGTCGTTTCGAACAGCCCTTCAGAGACGATAAATCTTCGCGTCAACTTCTTGCCCTTTTGGTCCTTGACCACCTTTTGGATGACACGTTCCAGGTCGTCCATATCACCATGGGCGTACCACTTGATGGTGCTTCTGGAGGCCTCCATGCCCTTGCGAATGGAGTAGTTGACGGCACGGTCGGCGACAATGATGTCTCCACGCTTACAAAAGGCTGGAATGACACTGGAGATGGTCGAAAAAGCTTGAGCGTAGACAATGCAAGCCTCTGTACCCAGATAGGCGGCAATGTCTGCCTCCGTCTTCATGTGCACGTCCTGGGTTCCGTAGAACTGGGGAGGGCCGCATGGACCAACTCCATAAGTGCGCAGCGTCTGTATGGCCTTGTCCTTGATTTGTTCGTTCGCATTGAAGTTGTAAAAGTTGTAAGAGGCGAGGTTCGTGACGGTACGTCCGCTTGCGAGTTTGGTTTTAGGCCCGGTAGGTCTAGAGGTAGAGTTAGTGAACTGTTCCCGTAGACGAAGAGGAAAGGAGAGGGGAGGGGCGAACGCCCTTACCCAACAATGACTGGCAACCTCTCAGCTTCGATCTCCTCGAGTGCTGTCTGGGGAGAGACAAGGGGTTCAGGGGACCAATCTTCGACTAGCTCATCGATTTCCTAGCACAAAACGTCGTCAGCCTTCGGGCGCCAGGGCAAATAGTGTACAGAAAGACAAGAAAAAAAGAAAGGAGAGGGGGCGGATCGTTTGTGTACATCGTCGCGAAGTTTGATGAAGTTTTGCTTCTGGGTGGAATAAGACGGCGACAGGAGATAGCGGACGAAGAAGATAAAGAGGACGAGCTCGATGCCGGATCGGATGGGATCGTTCTGATAACTCGATTGGATGTATCGAATGAGGACGGCAGATCCAGGCACTTTTTGGAAGGCCTCGGAAGCCTCGTGTAGCCAGGCGATGACCTTCGTCTGGGCTTCGCCGGCGTCCATGGTGACTTTGACAATAGCCAAGTCGAGGGAGATGCCGAGGGCAGTCAATCGTGCCGAGTGTCTAGGTACGGTACGTTACGGTGCAGCAATGGTCGAGGAGGGTCGGCGCGAAGTATAGGTAGGCGCGTGGACAACGACCGAGAAGTCCGGTGTTGAGAAATTGATCGAAGCAGTCTACTGTTGGACCAGGGTTGGCAGGTACCGCAGATGTACTCTGCACTCTCGCTACCCTTGCGGAAAGGCAATTAATCGAAAGATTTTGGATCGAGAGTCGTCAAATGAGTCGATGTACGGTTGTAGGTAAGGTCGTGAACAAAATTCGACAAAGGCGGTAGCGCGCCCAGAGTTGGAATCACTTCACCTTGGTGCTCCTTTTCTGAAATACGCTCTGGTACTACTTGGATGCTTGAATAGGCCCAAGTGACAATAACATCCGACGCGGTTTTCCCCCGAGCGCAGCCCCTGTCCAGAGATTCCCCGTCTCATGATTGGCTCACCCGTTGCAATTCAGGGGGAGAGGTACATGATGCAGCGGTAGGCTGTAGCCACCTTAGTTATCTCTTTGTAATTAGGTAATGGAAGGCGCGTGCCCCACGCCACAAAACGAGCAAGGTCATCCAAGTTGAACTTCCGTTTGCTATATGGCATATAGCACGGCCTGATTTATTCCATCTGGTTTACTGACACGCCGCTGTTCTCTATCGCCTTGGTTGAATGAAATGAGGGCAGCGTCGTTCAATAATAACACATGAACATTGAGATTGAACACACTAGCAGAGAAAGACAACCAAACCTATCACCAATTTGCCTTCTCAACGGAGTGTGGAACAAGTTTCGTCCTAAAAACGTGACATGATTATACGCCTTGTCCAGTCCTATTTTGGGCTATTGACGATATACTAGTCTGCAGGTCTAAACAACCACGATTCCATGCCAGCCATGTTTCCCTGCGAGGACGGGAAAAGGAAACGAAGAATAAACAGCTAACAGTCAAAAGAAACAAGACACGCCTGACAGTGAACATTAGAAATCTGCCGCCACGGCCTGGGTCGTCCGTTCGTCGCCTCCAACCAACCATAAACCACGGTATAAATGACGACGCGCTTTACTCCCCTATATGCGTTTATGGTACAGTCGCTATTAAAACAAGCGCACTCTCTCCGAGTTGCCCGTCGCCGATGCGGAGGCGCTCCCTGTCATCGTAAGATAGGCTCCAGAGTAGCCCTCTCTTCCAGTACCTGTTGCCGATGACTCTTGCGTGTTGTCGTTGTTGTATTTGGTGGGTTGGATGAGGGCCAGTTCCTTCGTGTCCAAGAACTTGAAAGTGTCCATGGGAATCATGTCGCCTACAACAGCAGGTCCAATCATGAGGGCCATGAATAGGATGAACATGGTGAAGTAGAGAATGGCGTAACGGAACACACGCTTACGCCTCAGCTTGGACTGCTTCATCGAGTAGATAGGCGGGCGGATTTGACGGCTAACACATCGTTAACAGTTGCTCACAGGATTTTGGAATTAGAATGGAGACGTACCCAGGGCGCAGCCAGAAGAGCATCATCGAATGCAGCATGTCAACCTTGGGAATGAGAATAACCGGTAGCATGATGAAGAGTAAAAAGTGACCCAAGACGAAGTCAGCCGCGAACATGCTCAGCTCCGTAATCTTGCAAAGGAACTCGCGAGCGGGTTGCGAGATCGAGTGCCATCCCATAGAGTACCACTTGCCCGTCCAGAATGCAATGTTGGCCGCGTCCGTCTTGATCTCACGTGTGAGGGTGAGCGAGATGATCAGCTTGAAGACGAAGCGTTGGATAGCAACAACAGCAATCATGCCGAGCAATGTCCTCGCGAACTCGAACGACGAAAGCAGGAACATAACCTCGAAGAAGACAAGTAGCATAATGACAGCGAGACCGTGAGCGATCGCCGCAAGCACGCTGCCAAACTTTTTGCAGCACATGCTGAGGAGGGGTCCCATGAAGCATGCCATGAAAAACATCATCAGCAGTACGCCGGCGTTGATTGCAATAGGAGCAAGCGCTATGACTCCGACTCTGATCAAAGAGTTGGTTGGCTTAGGCGCCTCCGAAATGTTGCTATTGTTCGCTCCTGCGACACCAGTCTGAGCATTGATGAAGAGGTATGGGACGACGGTGACGGCGACGAGGAGCAGAGGAGTGAGAATCTCGCCCAAAAACATGTTGGTGATGGCCGCACGCGGTACGTCAGATGACATCTTGGCCGATGGGTCACCAAGGGCCTTGCGCTTGTAACCTGTAATACGGGTTCGAGACAGCCGGCAGAAGGCGATCCAGGAGGAAGCGTGGGAGCGAGAATTGCCTCGAGAGAGCCATCGAAGAAAGTCGCGGTAGTCGATGAAGAAGTCGCTCCAAGCAAACTGGTGTGGGTTGTAGAGGAACGGCGATATGACCAGGGCCAGAAGAGAGATCCAGAAATAGACGAGCGCACTTTGCCAAATGGTAACCGTGGCAAAGAGAAGCATCATCAGCAGGCGGGAACCGAAGTAAATCGAAGGACCGGCGAAACGGGAATACAAGACACCGAAGGGAATGCGAGCAGTCGCGAAACCACGACCAGTACCAATGTACCGGGCACCGCCAAACGAGAGATCCTGCTGTACCGAATTGGCGTAAATTTGGCAAACGAAGACCTCGAAGAACGGAGACAGAGACCCGAATTGCTTGGCGAGACGCTTGGCGGCACGCCAGACACCCCTCTCGGTCAACTCCTGGACCACCAGGGGAACGAAGGCCAACAGCAGCACGAAGATGATGGACAAGATGCAGCGGTACACCCAGTCCATAAGCGCATCCGTGTTTTGACAGCCAGTGGGGAAAAGAGGGTCGGTAATGGGGACGTCGCGGTTGTAGTTGCACGCCTTGGTCTCGTGTCGAAGGGCGCCCAAGCTGAGAAGGCAGATCATGAACATCTGGACTGACAGCATGATGAACATGTTGTTAAGGTGAAAGCCGGGGTGGGCGTAGTAGAAGGAGAGGAATCGATCCAGAGGCAGCTGAGTTCCGAGATAATAGTACTCGCGGGAAAGCATCTGTTCACCCATACCGGTGCCGATCTTGGTGGTGAAGTTCAGAATGGAACCAAAACCCAAATCGCGACCCTTGCCACACTGGTAGTACTCGCAGTGCTTGATTCTGCCTCCGCGCAACAGAGCGTTCATGCCTGCGTAAATATCTTCGTTGAGATGCAGGCCCTTCTGAGCCTTTGATACACCGCCACGAGTTGTCATGAAGATACCATTCAGGAAATCGGGGTGACCGTAGTGGAGTTTACCTCCAATCTGGGACAAGGTACGAGCGAACAGAGTACCGAACGTCTGTTCCTTACCGGCGGCCACGTCACCAAGGATACCGATGTTCTCGGAGAAAATGTACTCGCGAGCACCCAGGATGGCAACAGGATTGACCATCTTGTTCTTGACGCCAGGAGTGTAGGGGCTAACGTTATCAGTCTTCATCTCCTCAAACTCGGCCAGAACAGATCTGATTTTGAGGCACTCCTCGAGGTAGTTGTCCTGGTTGGCGTCGATGAGCTGGATGTATTCACCACGGTAGAAGATGATCGAGTGATTCTGGTTGTCGGATTTGCCGTCTCCCAAAATGGGATTGCCGGACAGCTGAATGCGGAACTTCGGCTTGCGCATGCCGTTCTCCATGATCTCAGAGTGGCCGTCAATGAGCGCAGAGTACAGGCGAGGTTCTTCCCCTTCAGCCAACGGGGGCTCTTCGTCGAGGTAGGCGATCTGAAGGTCGGGGTAGGCGCGAAGCAAGAACTCGGCGTTCTCCATCTCCTCCTTCTTGAACTTGGCATAACGCTGCATGGAGACACAAAGCTTGAACTTCCGGCGGGCCATGCGCTCGAGCTCACGCTCAAGCTTGTCAGAGTTGCCACCGAACATCTGGACAACCTCTGGATTTTCCACACGATACAATAGCTTGATGGCTCTGCTATAATTCATGAAACCAGAAATCGTGCGGTAAAGGGTCTGGAAACGCAACGAGGCCCAAATACGCGTCCGCAGAGTGTACTCGGGCGCAGAGGATTTGAAACCAATGCAGTAGAAGGGCAGGTCGTCGATCTTGCTCTTGACAGTGTCCTTCTCGTTCTTTTCGCTGTCGCCGTTGAACTGAGACGTCTCGTCCGCAAGGATCTTGGTGTCCTTGACGAAACAGTCCCACTCGTGAGGGTGAAGTTGCTTGAGGTACTCCAGGAGGGTGACACGGGAGTAAGGCTCGTCCTCGCGGATGATCTCACGCAAAGACAGGAGAATCTTCTCACTGTAGTGCGGGATGAGAACAGTGAAAGTGGGCATGTTGTCAACCGGGACGGGCTCTGGGATGGGGGTAGACAGCGACTGGGCAAAGAAGGACAGGCGTCGTTCGGCCTCGCTGTTAGTGGGGAAGAACTCGGTCTTGAACGAGTGATCCTCCTGGGAAACGAAGAAGGTAGGCGCTCTCAGAGTTCTCTTACCCTCCTGCTCCGAAGGGACCTGGTGGTAGAGAAGCTTCTGAACGTGATCAATCGCTAGGAGGTGCTCTCTGTACATGGAAATGACGATAGCGTTCCAGACTTGCGAAATAAGTACCTTGGGCTTGTATTTTATTTCCATGTCGCCAGTAGCGAGAATCTTGGAGTAGATACGCTTCGGAAGGCGTGAAAAGACGTTCCTCCAAGGTGTCATGATGGAAGAACCGATGTAGAACGATCTGGCGATGGAGAAGAGGGCGTTCATCAAGACGTACCAGAGGTACGTGTCAAGGAAGAAGAAGATCAAGTCCGTGAATGTCATCAAGGCCAACAGAACATAATGCTGGTTCTTGCAGAGGATGTCGCCAATGATTTTGTCACCCATACAATCGATCTGCATGATCGAAAGGTACCGAATGGGGTCCCTGAAGGACAGAGTGAGGTAGACATATGATTCTCCGAACTTGGCACCAAAAACAATAAGCCAGAGACCGTAGGACATGGCCATATCGTTGCCCTTCAGCCGGGGGTAACTGGCCGTAAAGGTCTGACTGGCAACGTACTTGCGCGAGTTCTTGGTTAGATAACTTCCAAAGAGACCGCCAAGAGGCATGATCGAGTAAAAGATGAAGGTGACGATTGCAATGACGAATTCGACTATGGCCAAAATCTCGGCAATCTTCTCGTTCGGGTTGGGAAGGACGAAGACATAGACGAAAGGTGCAACGTTGATGACCAGGATCAGAAGCAAAAAGAACATGCGCTTGGTCAAATGTTGTGCGCCTGCCCATTTGCGGGGGACATATGCCCACTCGGCCAAGGTTGCTAGAACCTGAATGAGCGCGGCGATGGTACCGCCGAAACCCATGATAGAGAACTGCTGCGCTTTCGTCGGTTGGTTATTGGCCTGTTGCTCGTACTTGGAACCGAGGATAACACTCGGAGCGTTGGCCGAGGTGTAGAACCAAAACATAGTCAAGTGAATGATCCAGATACGGTTGAAGTTCACAAGCATATGGAACCACGACCGAGTCTCCTTATAAGTCTTGAAGAAACACTTCTTCCAGTTGATGTCCTTGAATTTGAGGTAGCGCTCAGCGGGAGGAACATCAACCAGCTTCGACTTATCCTCGAGGACGATCTTGTCGATTCCTTCGGGGTACCAGAAGAGCTGGTTACAGTCGTCGTAACCGATGACCTTTTCGTGGTCGCGCTCTCGGCGAACGTAAACGCCGTCAGAGATTTCGTAACCCTGATCTCTGCAGTACTGGTAAATCGGGGTAATGACGTTGTTGAGGAAAGTGAACTCCTCGACAGGCTCAACCATGTTCTGGCAGGCAGGGGAGTTGAGGTAGTCGTCGGCACATTTGAAGATGAAGCACAAGCACTCCGGCATGAAGCGAACCTGGTTGGCTTCGCCCCAGCAGAGAAGGTACAGAGCAAGCTGACGGACACGATCATGCTGGGACATGCGGTTCATGCGAGTCTTCCAGCGGTACTCCGCGGCCTCGAGACTGTTGTCACCTTCGAGATCCTCGAGTGCATCGGCCTCGTCAGCTTCGCCCTTCTTCTTCTTCTTGTTCTTGGCCTTGCGTCGCAGACCCTTGCCCTTCATGTTGGCAAATCCGACGGCGTCGTCCAAGTCCAGATGGGCAGCAAAGTACCACTTGCGGTAGTTGGCGTTGTCGCCACCAATGTAGTCAGCATGGAGAGACAGCAGGGCCTGATTAGGGGTCATGCGCGAAGCTCTCGAGTCCAGCAGAATCATGAAATGGTCGTACATGTTGCGCATGCTGTCTCGCTGGAAACCGAACTTGACGCAGAGGTCGAGGAAGATGTCCTCAATCTCCTCCTTGGACAGAGGAATCTGAGCATCCGAGGTCCATGCAGGATAGGGCTCCCGTGAGGCAGCAGACATCATGTTGGCGTAATCCATGCCGTAGTTGGGGGTCGAAGCACCAGAAGAACGGTTGCCACCGTACGAGATCTGAGAGGAAGGAGGTCTGAAGCCACGAGCACCACCCTGGTCGTAGCTGTTATAACGCTCATCGCCGCGGCCATAGTAGTCCATGTCAGTGGCTCTGGCCATGTCAGATCTCATGGTGAAATCGCTGAATGTTTCGGAATCCTCCTCGGAACCTTGTCGGCGAGGTGCGCCGGCATAGCCCTGATTATAGTCTTGGTCATAATAACCATTCGGATTGTTGCCGTTGCCGTTGTTGTAGTACTCATCTTGGTACTGCTCGTTGTTATCGTAGTAGCCGCCGTCCTGATGATAGGCATTGTTTGGGTCGGCATTGTAGTAGCCACTAGAAGCAGAGGGTGGTCAGTAATGCCCGAATGCATACATAGAGGTGATGTTACGTACGACTCGTCATAATAGCCATCGCCGCCCTGTTGAGGATGGCCGTGGGTGTCGTAACCGTTCTGGTCGTAGTACTGCTGGTCATCCTGATAGTAGGAATCAGTCTGTTGAGTACCGTTTCCATGACCGCGGCCTTGCTGGCCGTAGCCATCATCGTAATCCTGGTGGCCAGCGCCACCAGCACCACCGGCTGGGTATCCCGACATTTTAGTGGACAATTATCTGAGAAATCATGTTAGAACTTGGGCAGGTTAATCTTTGGCGAGCGGCGCTTGAAATTGCGAACTTCTCGTCAATCCCTGGAAAGATTGGGCGACTAACCGTCCAAAAGTCATCAGGTAGGATGCGGGAGATGAGGGTAGAGTGATGTGTGAGAGGGCTGATGTGGGAAAGCCCAAGCTGATGTGGCCGGCACAACGAGAGCAGATAGCGACAGTAGTTTTGGTCGTCGATTTGACAGTCGTCTCGTCTAGTGGCTCGGCGGCAGTTTTTGATCCGATGGCGGTTGTGAGTGCAAAACAAAGCCGCTGGGGTCGTCGGCTTGTTGATTGCTTTGTCCGGTATTGAGTCAAACCACCAAGGTTGGGGAAGAGGGTGCCCGAGGGCAAGGTGCGTTGCGTTTGCTCGAGGAAGCAATACACTCGTCACCCACCTTTCCAGTAGTTCCGAAGGGCTTAACCGACAATTCCCAGGGAAGAAGGCGCCGCGAATTGATTTGGAGGATAAGATGTTTTTTATTGGTGTTTTGGTTTCGTGACTGCCTGGGTAGGCCGTCTCACAAACGAATGTGGTGAATTAAGATAAAAAAAAAAGGGTAGGTAAGAGAAGGAGGAAAGAAAAGGGGGTGACGGAACGCGGGTAGTGGAAGGTGCGAACCGATTGTGGTGTGTGGGAGGAAGTAAAAAAGGAAAAGAATACCTAGGTGATGTAGGCAGGTAAGAGCGAAGATATGGGTGCTAGGTGCGCGGTAGCGGTGCTACTGGAAGGGGGATGAGCTAAGGCCTGTCTGTATGTACCTTTACGCGAGCAAGTACATGCGCTGCAGTAGGTATGTAGGCAGGTACTGCAAAAAGGGGGACGGACCAAGGTGTTAAGGGATAGCCAGGATTCGGTAAGAGAAGGAGGAGGAGGGGACGAAGAAGAGCAGAGCATCAGCGGACGAGAGGTGGATTGGATTGGATTGCTTGTTCTTCGCCAATGAAAGGGGGGGTGAGAGGGAGGCTGGCGTGTTGGGACAGTAGTCAAAGTGAAAGGAGCCCACACGCTTGCAAACCGGGAAAAGAGAGGGGGAGAGATTTCAAGAATCAAGGCCTGTCTGTCTACCTCCTTTTTTTCTCTCTTCTCTTTTTCATTTCCTCCCCGTTCGCCCCTATCCTCTCCTTTCCTTTCCTTATTCGATGACCGGTCAGTGTTCTTCTGTTGACTGAGGTCGTCCCCAAGAGACAGAAAGCAACGAAAGATAGGAGACATTGACCAGACCTGCACCAGACAGGAGATTCAGAACAGGGATGGGCTCACTAGTAAGACCGACAGCAGCACAACGAGCGCAGCAGGAGGAGAACTGGACACACTACAGAGCGAAAGGGTGTGGTCCACCCACCCCCATCGTCCAGGGCCGATCTCACCTCATCCAAGGAAGTGCCCGGGTACGAATGGAACGCGTCTGGAGGGGGATGGTTATTTTTTTTTGATTTTGTTTTTATCCCCCGCCCCTCCTCCTCCTACACTAGCTGGTTTACCTGGGGCCTGGGACGGCAGGCGTGGCTGTGCTATATGCATTCCCGCCTGTTGACTGGTCAGATGAAGAACAGACAGGCCCATTTGGGCAAGGAGCCGGGGTCGACGGTACATCATGTCTGTGGGCGGAACGAGTGGGATGGCTGAACACCCTAGTGTGCATGTACACTCAGACACTGTGTACGTATTCGGTCTTTCAAAGCTGGCGCGCAACCTCGTTATAAACGTGGGGTCATTCCAAGGCAGTCGACAGGGGGTTCGCCGATGGACAGCCGCTTGCCTATTGGCGAGAGCTGTCACTGGCCGTGATCGTTGGGTTTTAACTGGTCGTGACAGTTGTCGGACGGGAGCTCTCGGGAAAGGGGGGCGGACCAAGCAGCGATGGGAATTCCAAAGGATGCGAGGTACTAAGATACGGACGGAGTACGGTTTTCTTTCCTCTTCGTTCTCCTACCGGCATGATGAGCTCCACTGAAGGGGGATGTTAGGCCAGGCTTTGGAAGGAACGATTCATCACAGCCAAACCCGCTCACGCTTATTAATTATACTTTGCCATCATTGTCGGTTGTCCTGTTGAACCTCTCCCATCCTCCCAGCATCTGACTCGGTCTCATGGCAGTGCTATCTGTCTCCAGGTGCAATCAGCGAGACACGACAACATCAACATCTACTGTGTACGCAACAGAGTGTCGTCTTCTGACGGCCCCACTCATCTCGGATAAGGATGCCTTGGTTTCGTTTCGTTGCAGGCTCGGGGGACCAGTTTCCAGTTGTGCGTTTTTTCCGGAGTCCTCGTAGAGCGCTTCGCGTCCAAGCTGCAGGTGAGATGAGTCGGCGGAGATGGATCAAGGAAGCGATGATGCACGTACTATGCTCGGTACCCTCCCTACCTGACTGATGGCTACTACTATGTGGTGGTTGGCCTCCTGCCACCACCACCTCCTCCACCTCCTCCTCAGATCATTCTCAACCCTGGAAGAGCTGTTGTTCTTTTCAATTAGTCAATGACCAACAACTCTTTGAAGGAGAGAACAAAGAGCGAAAGGGAGCAACCTGGCTAGTGGTGGCAATCCAGGATTTTCAGACTCGAGAGCAGGGCCGGACGTTCCGACACTTGGTGGGCCAGGGTCATGACCCAACTCGGTGCCATCTCCAAGTCTTCTTCAAGCCGCAGCACAACGCAGCGCAACTCATGAGGGCGATTGGGCGAGCGGGATCAGGCCAAGTAAGGTGAGGGACTGGTGGGGGTTCGTCTCGTCGCGGGAGCGTCTGGTGTTTGGCCATCGATCCTTGGTCTGGAAATACTATGTACCTACACCACTGTGTAGTATGTACTCCAACCACTATGTTCCGTCTGTGCCTGAGGCGAGACAAGGCAGCTGCAGCTGCAGCATGCAGCATGCAGCCTGCACCGCCTTGCTACCTGACTAAGTACCTAAGCAGCTAAGGTACACGTACACCTACCTACCTGTACTATGTAGACAGCCACCCTTGTCATTCCGGCCATCCTTCATCACAAGGCGAGCAGCCAGCTTCATCCTGATTCCCCCCCTTCCCTCGGGCCGTTGCGATTGCCGTCTCAGTCACTGTGGCAGGAGCGGAATGCTGGTGGCGTGGTGGCGGCGGTGCTCGTGTTGTGTGGACGGCCATCCTGGCTGCTGTGCTGTTTCTTTTCCTCTTGCTATCCGTAATTGTCACTGACGACAATGCGAGCGACAATCACAGCGCGTGGCATAGGAAACCTCCGATCTGGCAGAACTCATCTCGCTTCGCTCTATGCCACTTCCACTCGGCCTCCTGCGGCGTTATCCGAAAATCTCGTGTTGGCGGTTGGTATTGAGTGCCGTCATTGTCGTCATCCGACCAACGAAGAGTCCAAGACAGTGGAAAGCAGGGAGAGAAACAAGCTCGAGGCACGGACTCTTACATACGGTCGTGGGTCGGCAGCTCTCGTCTCCACTGGCTGCACTGTGCTATGCATGCACTGCAACGGCAGCTGCACCGGTGGACTCCCCTATTCCGTCCGAGACCCTAACGTGTCCAAGACCGGCCAACCAAGAAAAGAACCCGGCTTTATCGATTGCATGGAATTGAGTTGGCCGTCCCACGTTTGACCCTCGGACAAGACCTACACTACACAAGCTGCCAGCAGAGACAGATACGGAGTTCAGCACACATTGACCCCTTGGAAAATATCAATGTCAAGGATGAAGTCTGGTCAATCATCAACGCGCTGCTACAGGATGGCTCACCGAGAACAGGCGCAAACAGATGCTGTAAACTAGGTAAGAGAGAGATTCCCTTGGTGTGCTGTCTCCATCAGCCCAGCTACCCAGCCAAAAGGAAGCATGCGTTGGTTCACCTGTTGGTAACAGAGGGCCTCTTAGAGCATATGAGCACGGACTTGAAAAAGTGCTACGACGGCTCCGGCTGCAGCTCGTGTCAGCCGGTTGTCAAGTTGCCTTGTACGCACTATCTCGATTATAAAATAAAATAAAAAGTATCCGTAGTGGTACACTAATAGATCTCCAGACACTACAAAAGCTATACGTTTACACAGGTCGCACTTCGGTCGATCATCATTCACATCAAAGACGCGGCGGCGTGTTGGTGACCGTATGGCCGGCGGTCGTGGTCGCAACCGCAACACCCGGTAAAGCAAGCGTGGGCGGATCAGCACTGCTAGGTACTACTACTGGTACTAGGGCATGGGCAGCAATGGGGAACGGCGAGTTGAATCAGACAATGCCATGTTGGTCCCCAACGATCGACTGTCGAACTCGCCGATGGCTCGACTGGCAGTCTGCAGTCTTGTGCCACTGGGCTGCATCACGCGACACATGGGCCATCAAAGGATCTCAACACCCAGGCGCTTCGTAGCCCGAGAAACTCGCATTGCTTACCTCCGTGTTGCAAGCGACGACAGGTTGGGGTGGATGGTTTATCGATGTTTCCATCCCGATACAATTGATGCGCAAGGCTGGACGTCCACTCGGGGGGCCGCGGTTTGTTTCCAGATTGTTCTTCTTGTGAATGGAAATATAGAAGCTTTCGCTAGTACAACAGCGGCAACATGTCGATTCAAGTGTACTGTGTCCAGTCATCATTCTGTACCTGGTCTACGCCTCACTAACATAGCAGGTACAGATACTCTGCCACGGAAGTTTAGGTATCAGTGTCAGCAACTTCGAGGAGCTCCTGTCTGTTTGGGGCAAGAAGAAGGGGGGGCGAGAGTGGGGAGTAGGGGCTAAGAAAAGACAAAAAAAGCAGGGAATACCTACTTGGATAGGTACCGGTAGCGTACCGTAGGCGATGTGGACGCGTTGTCGGATGCAGGTACCGGTCGGCCTTAGTCGAGAACCTCGACACAGTGTACTCTTTAGCGTCGCCGTATCGGTTCCTCGCAAATATCGGTCATTTCTTTTCGGATTGGAGCTGCCGTCCACCCACTCAAGTCCCGGCGGCGGTTAATGATGATGCCGTCATTTACACGTTCCGATGCCCACTCTGCCAGTAGAACAAGAGTGGGATGGGAAGGGGGGCATACTACGATTGTCTATAACCCACCGAAAAGAATTAGACGGCACTCCTCTTGCCTTGCCTTAACTTGCTGTCCAATGTCCACGAATGGGCCAGGCTGCTGTGACAATGCAACAATCTCGAACGGCCTACGGCTTTCTGCCTGCATCTGTCCAGCCAGCCGATATGGACCGCTTTCTCTCATGGGCTTATTCAGGGGGGGTGGCGCCGAATACCTATAGCTGAATAGCACACTCTTAAGTGAAGACCACCTGCCGACTGGCACACGGACAGGTATTCCACAACGGACCCCACCTTGCCGTGCGATAAGAAGGTCTGACATCATAACCATTTGCGGCGACTCAACAAGCACCGCGCCAACCCGCACCGTTCGTGGTGCGTCCCATATTTCTTCTGTATATCAATATTTCGACAGGTATTCGGAATTCCAAACTCGCTCTACAGCCAAAACGCCAGCGTCAGGCTACGTAAACCAGCCAGCGAACCTAAGGACCAAACAAGCCCAGGGACCGCGGAGGGGCCGTGTTGCCAATGCTGCCGCTTGTGGTTGGAAAGTACCTATCTACCTAGGTATCTAGGTAGTCGTACTCACATAATATGTACCTACCTATGGTGCCGGCCAGTGGCTTCTGTGGCACAACGGACAACGGTTAGAGGGCCGTTCGTTTTCTTTGACCATGTCGGCACGCTTCTTTGCTTTGTCCAGCCCGCCCCAGACCAGGAACAGAAACAACCCATTGCTTTCCTTCTTCTTTGTTTTGGGAAGTTGTGCCATGTAAGGTCTAGTGATGTTTGTCCCCGACAACACCGATACCGCAGTTGGCGAAAACAGAGAGGACACCCGTTTCAAAGTCATCGGGCAGAATAGCACCAGATGCTGCCTACCGTTGTTTGGAACTTCGTCGTGCCGCCCTCGTTTTGTCAATCCCAGACCAGCAGTATCCCCGCTCGCTATCGCCAGACGGGTTGCCATACAGATTTGATTAGATTCGTGGCAGTTGAACGGCAAATCAGGCCGCGCGGGCTTGTTCAATTGGCGGGTGCGGTGGGTCTCATTTCAAGCACCTCCTTGGGTTGCGTGTCTTCAATGCGCGCTTCCTTCCTACCTACCTAATTAATTAATCATGTTCCCTACCTACAGTATACTTTATAGCAGCTGCGCGAGGTACTACTTGATTAGCTGCTAGGTAGTGCATCCGCCTCCTTTGGGGGCAGCAAGAGCCAATCTCCGTGCGTGCTGATCGTCTGAAGGGCTTTTCCATCCCAAAATTACGCCTTGCACACACAAGACTCGATTACCAGTGCTGCTCGTCCATTAATTAGCCCATCCCCGATTTCTAATGCCGCTCTCTTCACTATCTGTTCGAAACTTGAAGCAACGGGAATCCTTCCGACCGTGGAACATTGAATCGCCTCCCGACCAGGGCTGTGCAGTATCAAATGTATCAAGCTTCGAATCTACAGGGATTCCCAGGGCCTGTCAGTCAAGGATTCCTGACAGTCTCGAACGCGGCCGCTCTTGGTCCGAACTGTGATTTTGAAAGCGTCGCCACTGGACTACCTAGGTGGCGAGCCGACAAGATGTCAACGCCGAATGAACACTATGCACTTCGCAGCGACCGGAATCTCGATAATCGTGCATCAATCATCCTCTCTTGCCGTTCGTGGGCCGACTCTTAAACATCTCGGTGCACATACGTATCGTACACCGGAATGTCAACGTCCATGATCAGTTAGAGGTCACGTGTTCGCGAAGCACGCTTGTCCAATCATGCGTCTTCCCTAGGTTCCTAACAGTGGTAAGCCCAATTGGGTAGTCTTCCAGAAAACCGGGCTCACCCACCGTGGTTGCCCCTCGCAACGCAGACAAGCACCGTACTACAATGTGGGCTCTGCACAAACGTTCATGAGCAGGCGAATCACTTTCGAGGCACATGCCAGTATCTGCAACGGTGTTCACCACGAGAGGGCTTCGCCATGACCGGATACGTCGACTTTGCCTCGTCTAGTGAAGACGAGTTTCCTGACCTGGACGTTGTCTTCCAGAGAAGTAAACAAATTCGCCAGCCCGCCAAACCACAACCGGCACAGGTTTCGACAGGCAGAGATGACGACGATGCCTCCCCATCAAGACAGCTCGAGGAAGAGGCCATTCGCTGGAATGCGTCGGCGCGTGGGGGCTCTGGTGCTGCGCCATCGACGGTATTACGACGCCGTAAGCTTGGCGCAAAACCGGATAACCCCTTACTGAAGCCTTTTGGAGCTTCCGGGGAGAAGAATGAAGGACAGAACCTGTTTGATGTTCCGGTCAAGACCAAGAAAGCCCCTGATCTGAGAGTTCGTGAGCTGCGCGCCTGGAGTCGAGATACAACGCCGACAGGCGTCTCGCTGCAGGAGGTAGAGCACGAATCAGGAGATAGCGCAGATGAGCAGACAGAGATCACCGAGGTCGAAATCTCCGAGTTCTTTGGCGATTCGGAATCAGAGTTCGAGGAGAACGATATCCCGATTCTCTCTGGGCGTAAAGAGCCGTCGCTGATAAACCGTCAGCCGATTCCAGGTCGCAGCCGCAAACAGGAGACAGGTCCAATGCTGAAAGAACCAGCACTGATGCTTACACCAGGCACTGGCCTACCAATATCTAAGCCATCAAAGGCTAGGGAGACTCGGAATCGGTCTACTATGAAAGGACAGGGCACTGGGAGGGCACTTGGGCGGGACGTCACAGGGCCCAAGTCTGTTGTTGTCGATTTGACAGACGATATGACCAACGCCCTTCGCCAGCTGGACATGTAAGACCTAACTGTTCGTTGTCTCCTGGATATCATTGACGATTGCGTTGCAGAACTAGCAAAGATGCCCAGAATTACACCGCAAATGCCGGAAATGGCGATGTCCCCTCAACATCACCACCATTGACACCACCCAGAGCATCTACCAAGTCTTTGATATCCCCCACGAAGCTCACTGGCATCCCGAAAACACCACACAGACCTAGTATGGACATGTTTTGGAGCCAGGAGTTCGTGGACGAGTGGAACGAGGAGCACTCCCCCAAGAAGCTGATTCTGCCCCCAACGCAGAAGAGTCCGTCAAAGAGTCCGGCCAAGCCAAAGGCGCGCAGAACGGAAAGCGCCAAACAAAAGGAGATCAAGAAAGCCTTCGAGCAGAGAAAACATGAACTGGCGCAGAACTTCCTCCGTGAACTCGACAACGCCATTACGCAAGGCAAGCTCCAGGCTCTGGCCGAGTCCACCGGAGGCATCAAGATCAACTGGTCAACCAAGCTTAACACCACGGCGGGCAGGGCCAACTGGAGACGGGAGAAGGTCCGCAGCAAGCTGCCTGACGGGACTGAAAAGTCCACCACGGACCGCCACCACGCTTCCATTGAGCTCGCAGAAAAAGTCATCGATGACGAGCACCGTCTCCTCAATGTTGTCGCGCACGAGTTCTGCCACCTGGCCAACTTCATGGTCAGCGGCATTACGGGCAATCCGCACGGCAAAGAGTTCAAGGCCTGGGCGGTCAAGTGCTCGCAGCGCTTCGGCGACCGCGGTATCGAGGTCACGACGAAGCACACGTATGAGATCGATTACAAGTACGTCTGGGAGTGCACCGAGTGCGGGCTCGAATACAAGCGCCACTCCAAGAGTATCAACCCGGAACGCCACCGCTGTGGCTCATGCAAGGCCCTATTGAAGCAGACGAAGCCAACACCGAGGGCGACAAGTAAGACGTCCGAATACCAGCAGTTTTTCAAGGAGCAAATGAAAATCGTCAAGCAGGAGCACCCCAAGAGCCCTCAGAAGGAGGTGATGAGGATCATTGGGGAAAGATGGGCGAAACGGGGCGGGAGCAACCGGGCGACTCCCGACTCAGGGGATCAGTCAGCATCGATTTCCGAAACCAGTGTCAGCAAGGTTGGTTCCCGTCTTGTTGACTCGACGTTGTGATTCACAAGACTTGTCAAGAGACGTTGAAGGAGTCGAGAGTCGGGTGCGGGATCTAGCCTCCCTCACTTTATTCGATCAATTCGTCACCCATGTATGAGTTATCCGAGACGTTACCAATATACTTTGTGACGGCATTGACGGCGTAACTTTGCTCAAATTCATAGTACCCAACTTCACGCTATCTTCCTCGCGCAAAAGAGTCCCCAGCCGCACCTAACGCCTGTCCAAGGGAGGCTGAAGGGTATTCCGCCCATCCGTCCGCTCGCAGTCCCCGTGCAGTACCGTCATGCCGAAATCTTCCTTCCATAGCCAAGCGGACACTTATGCCGGTCAATCAGTTTCAAACCTCCTGAAACAGCGTCCAGTCCTTGACCTTGAACGTCTCCCAGATGCGGGCAGCATACTCGACGGCGTCGCCGATGAGCTTGCCCTGCTTCCCGAGCTCGAGGTCGACGTCAGCCTCGTCATACTCGCCTTTGATGTGCGGCACATTAATGGTAACGAGTATGTCAGTCGACTCCTTTTCAAGGCGGAGCAGTGTCAGGATGATGGCCGTGAAGTCGGGAGCTGACGAGCCGGACTTGGAGCTAGACTTGGCATAGGGGGTCTGGGTTGCGATAAGGGTATAGGCGGGGAAGTCGGAGCTATTGTTTTCCTTGCATGTCAGTCCCTTATGCCCCGTTCGTGTTTTCGTTTGTGATTCTTCTTGTTCGTCTTGACTGTACCCTAGTGTGCGTTGCGAGGTTTACGCCCAAGGCCAGACGGGGGGCAAAGAAGGCATATACGTATGGAAAGCCACGCACCTGAGCTTTGAGAATGATGTTTCGGTCGTGTTCCACACTTTGACGGTGTCAATGTCTTCGCCGACGAGCTCTTCGAGGTGTGTCGTCATGGCGCGGCCGTCGATCTCGGGGCTGCTCCCGGCGGGGCCAACACGCTCCGTGATGTCGAAGATGATGCTGGTGAAGCCGTCCGAGTCGATCCAGACCTCCTGGTTGTCGGGGACCTCGCGGAGTTTGCTATTCGGTGGGGAGGGGGGGAGCCGAATGTCAGCGAATGTTTGCTTGTGGCCGAGGCAAGGCTTTGCAGTCATGGGAGGTGTATGGGGAACAAACCTGACGTCGGCGAACTTCTCAGGCAGTTCTGCGACTAGGGCGCCGCCGTAGAGGGGAGTGCTTTTGTATCGGGTCATGATAGCTGGTAGGCGATAGAAATGTAGGTTTGAAGACTGGCAGGCCGGGCAATGTCCTCTGGTCGCAAAGAGATGTCTCGGTAGATGTCGTAGTCAAGTCTCGAGGGCCGAGGCTAAGGAGCGGCGACGGAAAGTTGTAGAACTTGAACGAAGGTCGAAGTGAGGCGATCAGATCAAGCGCGCGTTGGGTATCACAAAGATGTCACGGTAAGAAGATGAAATGTCACTCAAAAGAGGTATAGAGATGGCGCGCAACTTGGACTGGCTGGCGGCCTTACTTGCAGGTGCCGAGAGCCTCGCCCAGGGTTTACCTTAGTACAAGTTGCTTTCAATGGTCATCCCAAGGTGGGGTGGGGTGGCTTAGAAAAAAGAACCTGGCGGGCAGCACAAAAGGCAGGAAGAGAGAGGGAGGAAAGGGCGGGGGGGAGGGGAGAGGAGAATGGATGGAGGGGTATGACGACAATTGTGTCAGGGACCAGGGCCCGGTCAAGGGAGGCCGCGCTGCGCTGGCCGTTGCCCGTGACCATAACAATGCAAAGAAAGCTACAGAACTACGGTTTCACCCGCCCCTTTCGCATTTTACAACGTGAGACAATCGAAGCGCGTCGTAAAATCCACTCAAGACTTGGAAGCTAGCTCGTGCTGGTCGATGGCAACCACAAAAAACCCCAAAATCAAAAATTCGAACCTGGGAGCTCCAGATGAGAGGGTGCCAAAGATTGGTGGAATGGAGTCTGTTGGGCCATCCAACGGTCACATCTGGTAAAAGGCAAGAGGTGAGTTCGATAGGAGGTCCCACTCCAATCGTTCCATGCTTTTTCACCTCTTAAGTACCCTTCCATGCTTAGCGCACAGCCAACTTGGACCCACACAAGCTTCCTCAGCCTCCGTATCCCTGTCCACTGCGTATGCCCTTCGCATATCCAACATTCCTTCTCTTACACAACTCGATCTACCCGTGTTCTTATTTCTCTTTTGACAATTGCGCAACGTTTTAGACTACTCTGCACTACACCCTTGATTCCGGAACCGCATACCAGAAACAATGACTTCCAGCCTGGCATCATGCATCTTTTGCAAGATTATCAAGGGTTCGTCATGTTCCTATTTCCCCTCACTCCAAATATGATCCCGAAGCTTCTCCGAACTCCCCGTAACCAAGCGGAATATCGCTGAACTGGAATTATTCGCAGGTGAAATCCCTTGCTTCAAGCTCTTTGAGAGCGACAAGACGCTGGCCTTCCTCGACATCAACCCCCTCAGCCGTGGACATGCTGTAAGCCGCTCCCGTCAACTCCCGTCCCCTCAACGTCCGCGGTTGTTCGTCGTTGACTTACATCATCCCCACAGCTTGTCATTCCGAAGCACCACGGCGCAAAGCTGTCTGATATCCCAGATGAGCATCTCGGCGAGATTCTCGTAGGTCCTGGCCGGAGTTCTTCAGTCTCGTTCTACTGACACGCCTCAAGCCCGTCGTGAAGAAGCTCGTTGCCGCGACTGGCGCCACGGATTACAACATCCTCCAGAACAACGGCCGCATCGCCCACCAGCTCGTCGACCACGTAAGTCTTCGCTCCGCTTACTCACTCATTGCCCCGAATGCTGACAAACAATAGGTTCATTTTCACATGGTAGCCCTCTTCTCTGGTATTTAACATTCTCACGCTAACCTCCACCTCAGATTCCTAAGCCTAACGAGACCGAGGGCCTTGGCGTCAGCTGGCCCCAGCAGCAGACTGATATGGACAAGCTCAAGGCCCTCTTTGAGGATATCAAGTCCAAGATGTAAAGAAAATCAATCATGGTATATATTCGACACCCCCGCCTTCAACCCGGTAGTTCGGATATCAGATCTTAGAGTTAAGACCTCATGTATGGCCATTGTTAATCCGTTCCACCCTCATGACGTGCGTGTATGTCCCTCGTGACCCTGATACCTCTTACGAGGACGGATTCTAGTCTACATCGTCGGCCGAGGTATTGACCGCGGGCGTGCCGTTGGTTACCTGTGGGGCAACGGGCCCCTTGGAGTACATATCGATCTCTCCGCCCCCCTGGATGACGCCAGTCCGGTCCAGAAAGCACTTGGCGCGGATGTACGGGTCTAGCTTCCAGTAGTCGTCTCTCAGTTTACGGGCAAGCTCGTCACGGTGTGCCTTGATGGTAGGCTCGTTGTCCGTTCCGGCCTCTTTGATCCATTGCAAGGTCGTCTCCTCGTACTCGTGGATGAGATCCTCTCGGCCAGACACCAGAGTGTCACGGGTCGCTGTGTCCTTCATCTTGTCGTTCTCCCCGTCAATGGGCTCCAAATACTTGTAATCCCATTCCTCCTGGCCATCGAGCTCCTTGAGGATGCGGCTAGGCTCAATGAACTCGGACATCTCCTTGACATTGTTGGTGAAGTGGACCTTAGCTGCCACGACGGGGTCGAGCCAGCCCTTGATGATCTTCCAGATACCTGCTCAGTGTCAGTTGCGACTTTGCCCGTCTTTTGTGAAGCAGAAACGAACCTTGGAAGACCCAGGGGGCACGATGCACCAGAACAGCCCCAAGAGATTCGGGGTAGTTGGCCTCGAAGCATTTGATCATGAATTTGACGGGGGTGTAGTCCTGAACCGATGGTCAGCATCATTTTACCGACTTGGGTTGGACTGAAACCACTTACCATGTTAGCCATGGAGAAGCCGGTCATGTCGAAGACAATGGTCTACTACTGATCAGCATCCGCCTAAGTAACAAACAATGCAGAGAGAAATCTTACAGCAGTATCGACAGGAGGAGCTAAAACCATGCGTGCTGTCTCAATCAAGAAGACAGTGTACTTTTCGAGACTCTCCTCGCACTGCTCGCCCTGCCTGTGCATGCGCACTCTGACCTGACAAATGGGGCGTCCTGCCTTATCGAGGCCGTGAATGAAGGTTTTGCCTGACCGAGCTTGGGCCATGAAATCCTCTCCGAGTTTCCTTGTATTGGCATCTGAACTCTTTGAGGCTTCCAGAGCACCAGCCTCGCCGGTTCTCATGATTTCCTCGTCAACCTTCATATCTGTTAACCTCCAGTTCATGGTGGAGATCATCATGACAAAGGCCTTCTCCACGTCCCATTTGCGCGCCCTCAGAAAGCGCAGCGCCAAGGCATCTGGGTGGTCATGCTTGACCATGGCCCAAATTGCGGCACGCAGAGCCTCGGGGCTTTGGCTGGCCAGAGCTTCTTGGAACTGCTTGGTCTGACCATACTTGTCGTCGCCATCCTCCTTGATGGTAGTCTGAACAGGAGCTGAAGAGTTCGTTGACCCAACCTCTTTCTTGTCTTTGCGACCGAAAAGTGAGACGCGCTTCTTTTTGGGCTTCTCGCCCTTTCCAGCAGCCGACGTCTCGGTCGGGGCTATGCTGGCAGATGCGCTGTCTACCGCTGTGGTGCTGGCGTCCTCTCCCAAGGAAAGAATCAGGTTCCATAGCTGGCGTAGCTTCTCTTCCTGCTCCGGGGTGAGATTTCCCGGTCTCCCAGGGGGCATTTCAGTTGCCATAGTGTCTGAGAGGTAAGATGCCGAAGGGTGAGTCTCAGGCTCGGCCTCGGCAGCGGCGGCGGCGTTGGGATCGTAGAGGTATTGATGCAACACGCCGTAAAGACACACGGAGACGATAGCGAGGGAGTAGACAACGAAATCGATGCGAGATTGAAGCAAGACACGCGACGCCCTGGGGTTGTAGGGGTCCAATGACTGCCTTGGCCCGAGGGAGTGGAATCGCCCGTAATCTGACGATGTGGAGGGGCGGTTGATTCTCTTTACGCTAGGTATAACCAGGGATTGCCGTCCGAATTGAGAGAACAACGGTAGTTGCGCAAGGCGGCTCCTCGGCGTGGATAGGAGGAACCTTTGTATGGATGTGAAGATTCGTGGCAAGGCCGAGGTCTGTGGTTTCAAACTGACCGGCATCAGTCGACGACGTCAGTCAATGCCCGGGGACTGATGTAGTGGTGCTGACACGGGGTCCTGTCAAGGTCAGCAGGGTCATCCCAATTTGTAAAGCGTTAACAAAGAGCATATGGGTTGGAAGAGGGAAATAAAAGGTGGGCGCAAAGTGAGATTAACCAAGCAGGCGGAGCGCGTATAACGGGAAGATACCTTACGCTGGAGGTCTTGGTAGAGGTGGACAGGAGTCAGAGGCGATTCATGGTGTCGAGGTGTGTGTGTGTGTGAGAGAGAGTGAGAGAGAGAGAGAGAGAGAGAGAGAGAGATGGAGGGGTTCAAAAGTCCAAGGAAAATATGACTTACGCAGACTCAAGGATAAATCTTAGGGCGGGAGTTTTGCGAGATGGCTGGTGTCGGCCAAGGAATGCAACTCTGAGGCGAGAACGATACTCGTGGTTAGAGGTGGACTTGTTCGAGGGCAGCAGGCCTGTCGGTTTGAGCAAGGCAGAACACTATGGTAATTGGCCTTTACTAAAGGATGACGGATGGCGCAAATGAGACGGTGTCTAGTGGTTATGTGGGTAACAAAGTCGATGTAGCGGATGAGACGAGGGGGGAGGGGGGGGGGGGAGGCGAACGGGGTGTCTTGTCTAATTGAAAGAAAGCTCGGAATGGCGGGCTGCGACGGTGGCACGGGGGTTGGAAAGCCAAGGAGAGGGAGGCTCAGCCGACGACGACAACGACAATAGCAAGGAACGAGCGCTGTGAGAGAGGCGTCCCGTGGATTGCAACTGCAGTAAAAGTATCCGAGCGATCCGAGGGCGCGCTACAAATTCGAGGAACTACTAATCGAGGATTCGTCGCAATTGTTTGGTGTCAGCTGTGGATGGCTAACTGTCGTAGCTCCGACTCTTGGTGCGGGGGGAGGGAGGCAGTAGCTATGCGATCAGCTGGTGGTGTCAAGGTTCTGCGAAGGTGGGATGTCGCGAGGGACAGGAAAGAAGTCAATTGGGAGCGCAAGGGATGAGGTAGGTTGGTAGGTAGGTAGGTAGGGATGTGGGATGCTCCTAGCTTTGCGGTTAGAAGTGACTGGTTGCGTATGGCCAAGTATACGAGCGGGAGAAGTGCTATCAGTTTCGAGTCTTCTTGCTTGAGAACCTGGAAGCACGTCTGTGGCTGGATTCATCACTTACAGCACACTACAAAAAATGGCAGATGCAGTATCAAATCCCATCAAGAAAGGCCACGCGACATGCTCAGGCGACCGCGAGCCTCCGATAAGAGAGACTGGGCACACACGCGCTACTGGGAACCCAGTTTGCGTCATCCCGCCTCGACTAGGTAGCCATCTAAAGGGGGTCTTTTAGTGATGACGGATGGCACTTACAGCGCCTGACCCCCCTGCCCACACGTGCTGAACTGCAGTTTTGGGGTTGACAATGGAACCCTTGGGAGAGCTCAGCTTCCGCGTCGAGGTAATTCAATAGGCACAGGTAAGTTGGGTGCACCTCACAGGTGGTGCATGATGACTGACCAGCAGCTGAAGGCAACTGGCTGGGTTAGAGCTGAGTGCGGGGGACCGTCGATTTGAACCCCGCCCCAAAAAAGGCAGCGACATCCGTGCGCTCTTGACACTGAGGTGGGCCATCGAAGCGGTTTGTTGATGTTGACTCGCGGTGGATTTTGGTAGCTCAGCAATATGCAGTTCGACCATCACCACCAACCGCAACCACTTATCACGACACCTCACGTCACACAAACAGCTCCTGCACCTCATTCAATACCAAGGCGTTGACAGTGAAAATCCGCTCCGTCTCCGCTTCCCCAGTCATCCTCATTGCGCCGTCACCATGGCCGACCATGACCACGATCCCAGCGACAAGCGATCCGCCTCACGCACGCGCAATTCGCGTCCCACGACCCCAATGCGCCCGACAACGCCCCTGCGCCCCTCGTCGCGCTCGTCCTTCCGCGAGTCTGCCCGTGACAGCGTGCACGGCGGAGGCGAGTCGTTCCCCCTTGACGCCTTCGAGCCGGCCTTCGCCGAGCTCTCGGACGCCGTCGCCGACCTCGAGGCCAACATGATGCATTTCCAGTTGATGCACGAGAGCCTGGCCCGCTTCAGCGAATCGTTTGCGAGCTTTCTGTATGGCCTTAACATGAACGCGTTTTGCGTCGACTTTCAGGAGGTACGACCGGCTTCTTGGAATCAAATGCCCAATTTCATGCTAACCTTTGCTATCCCCAGGGTCCGGTCGCGGAGTCATTCCGGCGTGCAAAGCAACAGGAGTCTGGCGCAAACGCAGGGACAGGTACACACTCTACTCATCACAGCACAATGGCAGCGTCGGGGACTAATGTGGAGCGTCTTAGCAATTCCTCGTGCGCCAGAGAGGACTGTCCCAGACAATGACGGTGAAACGACTTTCATGTATTTACGCCTCTTCCTTCCCCGCGTCGGCAACTCTGATGGCGTTCTCTAACCCAACATAGGACCACGGACGTTTCGTTTGTCGAAAACCCGCCTGCCTCCTCCAAGCCGACCCCGAGATACAAGACCCCTACCACAAGAGGTTCCCGAGTCCCAGCTCCGGCCACCCGCGGTACAACGCGGGGCCGCGCAGGAGGTCGCGGAGGCACCGAGACTCAAAGGGGCCGCGGCAGTGGAATCGTCAGACCCCGCGGCCGTGGCATTCGATGAGCTCGTTTTCACGGGATTCTGCCGCCATATTCTCCCTTCTCCCTCGGCCGGGCCGTTGTCCTTTTCCTTACACTCCGATATCCTAGCGGCGCCAGTTCCACTCTTGTCGTCGGGCAAGTGAGCAAAGAAATGATGTAGAAAGACCTTCATTATGCCGTCGTGAAAGGGTATCATCTGGTGTCTACTCTCGAGCCACGGTAGACTTGTGGGCAAAGACAACAAGACTCAAGTCTCCATCTCAATCTCTTGGTCGAGTGCCTTCTCTGGGCCGTCCTTGTTGACGCCGTTGTCCGTTCGGAGACCGACGGCAGCCTCAGCGTCCTTTTGGGTGTAGGGTTCTTCCTTCAGCTGCTTGACCCTAGGTGGGTGTCAGTCGAGGACGCACAGGATGCTGGAGCCGAACGCTTCCGGGAATTTGCATGTAGATGACGAACCTGCGCTTGTGAGGCTTGGATCTGCGGTGACCGACAAGGCTGACCTCGGTCTCGAACCACTTGGCGCATTCGACGCAGTAGTGCTGGCCCAACCCGGGGAGATCTTCCTTTGCTTTTGTGTTTTTGAAGAGCTGCAGGTGTCTCGGCGAGCGCATATCGGCCTTGATTTGATCGACATCCCTATCCGACTTGCATTAGACTGACGGCCGTAATGTTTGTAGATGTGCTCCTGCTGATAGATGCGTACCTCGTCTTTCTCCGCGTCTTGGTCAGGGTCTTCTTGTTTGTGACACCCATATTGTCTGTTGATTAAAAGAACTGACTTGAATAAGAGAGTATCGATTTGCTGGGTAATAGGATGCTGCGTCGCGGTCGATGGACACAACCAGTGGCAGAATCCCAAATTGTGCCTCGAGATAGCGATGGCGGGGCAGAATTTTGGTGGTGAGCCGCAAAAAAGTTGCTTCACCGCTCAGTCAGAATAGTATTAGCGGCCCCTCGGCTCCGGACCCGCTTGAACAGGGTGGAAGCGCTGGAGGCTTGGACCAGTGTCGGCCAATCATCGTGTTTCCTAACCGTGAGATAGAGATATACACACGGTGTTTACAAGCTTGCATGCCTTACAGGTACCTAACTTAGTTGGCTGCAAGTAGTCATTCTCTCTAGAAAACACAGGTAATCCGTGGACCCAGACACGAGCTACAGATTGAGGACCATGACTGATGACGCTTTCCCGTCAAGACTATTTGCGAGAGCGGTGATGGGGTACTTCGTTGGTGGCAGAAGATATAGCAAACGGCACTACACGTGTACAGTCACATCAATCAACCGGGCCTTGGGCCAACCGGTGAAGTTATGAACGGTTGATTGCACGGGGTGGCCGAGGTGGATGGGGCTTTGGACAACAGTCGCCGCCATATCGGAAGATGGCCGCCGTGGCAGCGGGCTGAGAACGGCAGCCTAAGGTAGGTAGGCTGGGCCTCTTTTTTGTACCAGGGCAACAACCAAAGGAGCTCGGCCGGCGCCTCGGAAGTTCGGCGATATCTCCTATCATAAATCCTTCTGCGGCCGAGGACAACTCCGGAACTGCGAGCTCACGAGCTTGCGACCGAAGGCCATCCGAGGCACTTGGAGCTCCACAGCTACGGCGGAAACACCACAACGTACAAGGGTTCAAGGCCCGCAGAGGGGGGAGGCTCCCATTCATACGGTCCTACGGTATAACAGTACCTAGGTATGACCAGGTTCTCCTCCGGGAGGAGTCCCCCACCGCCCCAGTTCTGCCCTGCAGGCCTGAGAGAAATATAGGAATAAGCCAAAACGACGTCTCCAGATCAGAAAATTTTGGTTGATATTGTAATTGCCCCAGGTGATTGGATGCTGCCACGGATGCAGATGCAAGGCAGCGAACGTTAGTGCAGGGCCAACACCTGCATAATCTCCCGCAACTGTTTCCGGTGGCATATCCGACGAAAGCGCTAGCACGAGGAACACCGTACACTACACTACCTGCAGATGCCGCATGCCTCTACAAAGTACATCGTCGATGCCGGAGATGGATTCCAGCTAATCGTGTTCTCACCCGGGTGCGGGACTATCCCGACCCCGACTCCCCCTCATCGAAGCAGATTCTTAGGCCTAGAGATGGGATCGTGGGGTTGGCGAAACAGTTAGAAAACGCGTGGTTGAACGTCGTGTTTGGTCATCTCAGCCTAACTCCGTAAAGAATCCTGGGCACCCAAGCTATTTTTCCTTCACTTCGCGCTGCGGGAGCCGACAGGAATCCAGCAGGCTGGATGAGGGCTTCAGGCACATGCGCCGCAGAATGGTTGTCAGCTCGGGCGCCTCTCCATGGCCATGGCATCCAGGACATGACTCCGGCTTCTGCAGCCTCTGAGACGAGGCCCTTGCGACAAGAACGCGCGCCTTGCTAAAGCCCAATTCTTCCACTTGAGACTACTATCTCCGGGCGCCCTCTTGCCCTGTGCGACGGATGTCCTCGGTGGCTGCGCCTAGGAAAGGCAAGGTACAACAAACGACAAGTCTTCACATGTGGATGTCCTGCGAGCACTGCTGCAGTCGCAGTTTATCGTCTCGGTCGCAGCCAAAGCTGCAGCAATCGCAGCGGTGTTCCCGGGGTCTAGAGGGGAGCGAGACCTTGTTAAGGATTAGCCTCGTTTCCGGGTGGAGACCTGGGCAGAGACGTAGAGTCCAGTCTGTTCTCTTTCCCTTCCTTGCTCGGCTGCTTCGAGGTGGTCGGACGGTGAGGCATCTGTCTTGTCAAGTTATCTGTCAATTGGGTTTGTGCAGGATGCTTGGGTGCTCCCGCACGCAGCAACGACGGGAGACAAGAGGAGATACGGGCAGAACCACGGCTGAACGGGGAAGTGTTGCTGCTGCATTTCAGAGAGGTCGAGTATTGGAGGTGCGTGCCGAAACGAGCTCTTAGTGACGGCATGCAGTACAGAAAGATGCTATGGCATACCTATGTCCATCGGTGACGTTTGTTCCGTGATCTTATCCCATCTGCCTTCGCGCCATTCGCTGATGCCCTACAGATGAGGTAACTGCTGTAAGGCATCAGGCGTCAACATTGGCGTTGGAATCTGGCAGGTGAGGACGAGGTACATGTACACACAGCCTGCCCACGTATTCGTACACTCGACCTTGGCTTTACCTTGATTCGTTTTCACCAGCCTAACTTAGTGTTTTCACCAGCCACCCCGACGACGATCCAGTCCTGGGGCAGAACCAGTTAGTTGCCCGAGGAAACCTAGCCAGTGGGTTATTACAAGGTAGGTGTTGGGGGGGACTGACGGTATTTGGCCGTAGGCCGAATGGTCGTTGGCCGTATTTAACCACATTCGGCAGCTTCGCCACGCCGCCACAACAGGCCCAACCTCGC